>SNQJ01S0293863.1:0-10715 GCA_010110895.2 Picea sitchensis | reverse complement strand
TTTTTTTTTCCAGAGAAGTAGTGAGACTACATGGATTTCCGAGGAACATAGTTTCAGACAGAGACACCAAATTTGTAAGACACTTTTGGAGGACTCTGTGGAAAAGGCTCGGGATGAAATTTTCCTTTAGTTCATCATATCACCCTCAGATAGATGGATAGACTGAAGTAGTAAAAAAAATTCTCAGAAGCTTATTGAAAATTTTAGTCACTGAGCAAGGTTGAAAATGGGATTAGAGTTTGGCACAAGAAGAATTTTCATTCAACAATTCAGTGTATAGGAGCACAGGAAAAATTCCATTTGAAATTGTGTATGGTATACAACCAAGAGGGATTACAGATTTGAGAGATTTGAATCAAGATGAATTCAGAAGTGTTGGAGCATAGGATTTTGCAACAGAAATGCAAAAACTCCATGATGGAGTCAAAGAGCAGCTACAGGACAACAATCATAAATACAAGAGAAGAGTTGATCAAAAGAGAAAAGAAGTTCAATTTGAAGTTGGATATGAAGTTTTAGCTCATTTGAGAAAAGAAAGGTTTCCAAGGGGAATGTATAACAAGTTGAAGATGAAAAGGATAGGACCATGCAGGATTGTCAGAAAATTCAGAGCCAATGTTTATGAGATTGAGTTACCAGAAAATGTTGGGATATCAATGTTATTCAATGTTGTAGACTTGTATCCTTACAAGAGAGATGGTGAAGGAGAATCAGATGATCATAAAGAAATTCAGTGGGAAGAGAAATTTCCTATAGCAGAAAAACCTCAGATGGAGACAATTATTGAACAAAGTGATGGAAAGAAAACCAGGAGGAAGACATATCCTGAATACTTAGTGAAGTGGAAAGATCATCCAAACGAAGATGTAAGTTGGGTCACAAAACGTGATATTTTGAAGCATGGCAAGATAGTGCAGGAGCTCATGGACAAGAGTCCATGAAATGTTTTAACCAGAGGAGTATGATGTAGGAGCATCGCCTTCAAAGTCAACAACACACGCGTGGAGGCAGACGAATGACATCTCAACAATGACAGAGTTTCAAATCAATCATTTAACTCATAATTTAATTGATTGTTGAGATATATTTGTAACAAAATTTTAAGAATGTAACTTGTTTGTAAAGTCTTAAAGGACTGTAAGAAACTGCAGATATGGAGTATTGACTCTATCTGGAAATAACTAGTAGTTATTGTAATAGGATAGAGTAGGTAATAGCTTTGAATTTGAAATGATAGATTTCAGAAAAGGACGAGAGAGCCAGTGGAGTGGTCCTTAGATATTTTTACACTGTTGCATTGTAACAGATCAGAATAGATAGACAAAATAGAGAGATCAGTAGAGAAGAATGAATTGTGTTCATCTTATCTGTGATTGAATGAATGTTGATTTCTGTGTGTATGATTTAGTTAGTTCATTCATGTATGAGTGTTTGAGAGATTAACTGTATGAGTTCATGATGAAGATGGTTGGTTTTTAATCGTTTCTCTTCTGATACTTGTATGCAAGGTGCTCATATCAAACACAATGAGTTTGTTGACTGAGTCTCGGATTGACTCAGAGAAGTTCAGAAAGAGAACCAGAGAAACTAAGATTAGGTGCAAGGTGTGCACAGCATCAAGAAGCCAACAAGCTTCAAAGAACCAACATAGAAGAACGCCAGGTGAGAGAGAAGCATTTTCTTTTCAAGAAAATCCTTCAAACTGAGTTATTCGAAATCTTGAGAACGCAAAGTGTGCGTGGGAGATTGAAATCATTCTAAGGATAGAAGCTCATAAGAGATAACATTTTTTTCGAGTGTTGACGAGATCCCAGAGATGGTTTCATCGGGAGAACAAAGGTTTGGAACCTTCGAAAGAAGATAAATCTTCCAAGGCGGAGAGATATCAAAATCTCAGGAGGAAGAACAAATGTGATTGTTGGATCATAGGGAAGGAGATCGACCATATCAGAAGGAAGTGCTCCAACCTTAGTATTTCGCGTACCGAGGAGATAATAAATTGGGGTTGAAACTTGAGATTTTTGGAGTCCGGAGACCCGAAATAGGATCTCGACCATCTGATCAGTGAGATAGATCTGATTCATCTGATCACAGGAGGAGAAGACTAAGAATCAGATTGCTAGGAGGAATCCCAACCATTGGTTGCTGTAAGCTCAGGAGGGAGAGTGGTTTGAAACTTGAGATTCCCAAAGTCCAGAGTGTCAGAATGCGGAAGTGGAGTCTCAGTCGTCCGATTGATTAAGCATGAGTTGTCAGATATCACAGGTGCACAAGGAGTCAAGTTTGAGACTTGAAACTCCTTGAGCGCGGAGAGTCGAAGAGCCATATCATATCAGGACCATTGAAGCCATGAGGGTACATGTCAGCAACTCAAAATATCTGGAGGAAGGTGGAAGTTGAGACTTGAAACACGTGGAGTGTGAGCACCCAAAGAGTCATGATTCATTGATCTGGGAGGAGACACTTGTCAACAGATCTCATACTCTAGGGAAAATCCAAAGTGGATTTTTAGTTTGAGAATTGAGATCGTCGGAGCACGAAGACCTGAAGTCTCAGAATAAGATCTGGACCATTGGATTCAGAGTAGACGTGGTGCAAATATGTTAACTCTGGGTAAACTCCCGAAGAATCCCTTGATCATTGGATCAGGAGGACACGAGTCAGTGGATATTATACTCCAGGTAAAAGTCATTTGTAAAAATAGGTTTGAGATTTGAAATCTGAGAAGTCTAGAGCCTCGGAGGAAATATCGACCATCGATCGAGAAGGAGTCATTGGACCATTCATCTAGTTTGAAAGTTCAAACACCCGGGTAAAGGCAGGGTCGTTGATTTATGGGACAGGTGTCCGTAGATCGCCAATTCTGGAGAAGTGAAGTATGGAAGGAAGCTGAGTTTGAGATTTCAAACTCTCGGTGTCCGGAATTATGAAGAGAGCCTCGATCGTTGATTGAAGGAAAGATGATCTGGCTCGTAGATAAGGAGGGAACATATTTGAATTTTTGATTGGATATTATCTTCAATATCGTTATATAGACGATCTGTGTCATTGCAGGAACAAAAGTTATGAGGAGGTTAAGATATCGAAGGTGGGCCACAATTTGAACTGTGGTTTCGTCTAGAGGATACGTGTAGGCTGGAGGAGCATTGGAGGACCAAAATCAGTTTAATTCCATACCGCTTGTGACCGCTCTTGCAATCTCGTGGTCCTAGCCCCAGTTCACATCAAGTGAGAGCTTATCCAAAAGGGAGCTAACACTGACACTATGATTTTCTCATAGAGCGGAAGGGGGAAGGTCACGAGTTGTTGTCAGACCTACACCAAGAATCTAAGGGGGCTTGTGTTTATATATAGAAGGGGACCTTTAAGGTTCCAGAGAGTCCTTTGACTTGAGAATTGGAGGATCCAAGACCGGGAGGTTGCACATCCCTATGGGGAACTAGGGGGGTTGCATCACATGATCTACCTACCCTAACTTACTTGAAATAAAGGGGCACCTTAGTTGTAAGTAGATTTCCAATGGAGCCATTCAAGCATCGCATTGGCTTGTGAAATGGACTCCAAGAGTAATAAAAATATTTGGGTTACTACCAATAAAGCAGGAGCATGAAAATCGAGAGCATGCCCAAAATGTACCACAATGGGACTGAGCAATGTGTGTAGAAGACTTGTTTGTGTTGGCAGGATGACAATACTTTCGAGCCATAATTCAATGAAATGATTTCTTGAACGCTCAAGAATACTATTTTCTTTGATTGGCTAAGTATTTTTCAACATAAGAATACATTCATCGTTTCCCTTACTTCCAACCACTTCCAAGGTTCTTGATTGATTAAGAATATCAAGATGATCTTGCTCATCATTCTTCTCAAGATTAAATTATTCCATCAATTATTCTTGCTGCAAGTTCTTTTGTAATGTTTCATCATCTATTACAAGTCTGAAATCTTCTTGTGTATTTGGTGGAGGCTCCTCAATTTCATTCTCAAATTTGTTGTTTGAAATATCTTCATATGGAGTATATAGGAGGCTGAAATTTTCTTCTTGTAATTTGGAATTTTCATCTTCGTCTTCATAAAATTGACTTGACTTAAACATTTCATCCAATATTTGATTAAACTATTCTTCAAAATTGGCCATTTAATTATCTTTCTTCTATATGAGAGAGGATTGGTGGGAAACAACCTCAACAAAAACATATGAATGCACCTTTGGGATGATTTTTTCTGCAAAATGAATCCTCTAACACATCCCAGCTAGTAATGGAGTTATGCATTAATGAACCATACCATTCAAGAGAATCCTCTCACAAAGTTGGTAAGAATAATATACATGTAACATTGTCTTTAGTGAGGTTKAAATCATAACATGTACCTTTAAAATTAATCAAGTGTTTCTCTGCATCTTCTGAAGCATCCCCAAAGAATGTAGAAAACATTTCAATAGGAATATTGGGCATTTGAAAGTCTACTTCTGGTAGATTTAAAGGGGTATTATGAAATCCTCTCCATTTGTGAGGAATTATCCCTTTTTCTAAGTCTTGCAAAGCCATTGATGGTGTTGGTAAATAAGCATTAGGATATGAATGAAACCCTTCATTTTGAATTTTTTCAATGGCATTTCTAGGGAGTTCATTTGCCCAAATATTTGGTGCTTCTCATTTCCTTTTTATATTACAAAAAAGGTGAGCCATGCTTAAAATAAGTAGACATTTTCTTGAATATTATTCTAAAAAATTTGAGCCATGGATATTTATGGTTCCTAAAATATCTTTGAAAATAAATCATTCCCCAGTATGGTCGCCAACAATGTTGACTGTTGAATTCATCTGGACCGAAACAACAACCTCATGAGGACATTAGTCACCCTTCATTTTTAGAGAGGTGGTTCTCCTCTTTGGCTAAAAGAAATATCTTTGAATATCTTGGAGTAGGAAGAGTGATAGACAAAAAACACCCAAATATTAATTTCTTGGATTTATATGAGAATGGTTCGTCAATAACCCAATATGATATTTATGTGCAACAAAGGTATTTAAATTAGAAATTATTCAAGGAGGGCTTCAACATCAAAATTAAATTATGATCAGAATCATACACAATCTTCTTGATAATATATAAATAAATCCATATATTCTTCATAGGAGAATTATTTTATCATCTCAAATAATTTTAACAGTGTAATGCAATCAAGATCAAAAGAGAATTTGACAGGTCAACATCAAATACTTTATATTCTGAAAACAGGGTTACAAAGCACATTCAAGATCAACCCCGAATAAATTTTGTGTGGAGTTTTATTTATAAAATATTTTTTTCATTACAAAATCTTTTACAGCCATATAGGTGGCTGCAAATACTCCATGATCATATAAGAAAATATCTTAGAAAAATATAAGAAGAAAACTCAACAACTCAGCCTTGTTCCCAACTCTGAGATTCGAGCATAAAACTATGAGAAGTGGTGTAGACGAATATATATATATATAAATGGAGAAGATGGAGATTTATTTATTTTGATCAAAATCTTGATTGTGTATCCATGTGTTACTTGATAAATTGGTAAGTGAAAACACAAACTAATCTCCCTAACTTCAACAAGAAATTAGAACAAAACATAGCATAATACAAGCTTCTCTTTAGATTTCATTGTAATGTAAACTAGTTCAATGAGAGATAAATGAAATACCATTTAAATGTTGTTTGATCCTTTCTAGTGTTGTACTTGCTCCATATTTAATTTTTTTGGATGTTAAACCTATTAATCACAAACCAATAAAGGGAGGGAGCAACAATATATATATATATATATATTCCAATGAAACCTATATATATATATGCAACCTATATATATATATATATGCAATAAAAATGAAGACACTTTTATAGTGAAGAAATGTATCACTGCATTATATTGATTAAAGTGGAGAATACAACCTATGCCTTGATGTTGCAAGGTCCCTTCCAATGGCCCTTTTCCTCAATGCACACACATTTTCTCTAATTCTTTTGATGAAGAGTATTCATAAAGTGACTTGGAAAGATAAAGAAAAGCTATCACAAGTACAATATTCAACATAATTCTTCATGCATAAGCCAACCTAACTTTTCCCATGAGAGATCACTCTTTATATAGAGTGAATAGGGATGGATGAAGAGATTAATATGATCCCGTTAAATCAGAGAAGTGAGTGATATATAAACTAATCGGAGGCCACCTCATCCTTTCAAAGATTCCATTCTAGAACCTTCAAGAATTTAACCTTTTTCCTTTGTTTGAGTATTGTCACACCCTAAACATAAGAAGCCTATGACAATGCTTCATTCCACTTTGGTGAAACATGAGACGATCAAGGATCGTCACACCCTTAACATTTGGCAAGGTGCGATGATCTTCTTTGGTCGGGTTTTCAATAAAGGAAAGATGATTCTACTTCCTAGGGGAGAGTCTTATTCTTCAATAGCTTTCAAGAAATAGAGAAGTAAGAAATACACATATCACTGGTGATCACAGGGATGACGAAAATAATGTGTCACAAAATTCCCCCCAAAGTATGAATTTGGAACATGTGATAGTTGAAATACTTTATAGAATGTGTTTGTTGAGAACAAGGAGCACATCATTCGAAAACTTGTCAAAAAAAAAACATCTGCATAATAATATACCATTTACGGAAGTAGGAATTCCCATACTGATACTATAAGTGACTCTAAGAATAAGTGTCAAGTGAGTCATTTCCACCAATCATACACTATGGATTCATGTCATTATGATTCAACATAGCCACGAGAAATACACTGTGGATCTATGCTATAAAGACTCAAATTTTGACATAGCCACGAGAAAAACACGATGGTTCTATGTTTCAATACAGACTTATGAATACTCCATCGCAATGTAGATCCATGTGATAGTATCCAGGGTCTTCATTTCCATCGTTCGAAAGTAAAAATCTATACATGTGATTAGAGGTGTCGAAGTTGAACATGGTAGAAACCACTTGATTATCGATTATTAATGGATATCATTAACAAGGGCAAGGGAAATCTCCATTGATGCCAATGACTCCCAAGGTATTCTAGTACAATCCAACAAATTCAAATTAATGAGATGAAGTCGAACACTTGATGCAATTTTCCAATCAGGTGCCAATGATGTGAACCCACTGTTGAAAACGAGGAATCCTGCCATTGAGACATGCAGGTTCCAAGGTAATAAATGATTTCTATGTATAATTCATATATAATGAGTTGAAGTTGACAAGAAAAGACTCGTCACGGGAGGAACTTAATGTATCCCCCATCAATGACATGAAACATGTAACAGATTTGAAGTAGATAATAGTATAAAGTGATTTAGAACTGACTCAGGGAAGGCCGACATGGTAAAATTTTGAGGACCGCATATGGTCGACTCGATAGAAGGCTTGTTTAGGTTGAACTTCTCTTGATTATATGAACAAATGACAATTTTCTTGGCAACATTGACTCAAGGAGGATCCAATATACATACTTGTGGATGATCAAATGAGAGAAAAATGGATTTCCAAATAGATATACAACAATGAATAGGGTTGTCATGTTCAAGAGCGACTTACTACCACTAAAAAATATACATATATACATTTCTTTGCAAATTCCCCCCCACCATTTTTGGTGAGTACCTATTTATTTTTACACAAGCTTGAGGAGGATAACATATGCTTGAAATGTAATCTCATTCTTCGCATGAGTCCCTTGAAGTATTTATAATGAACCCTATGAAGGAGTGGTTCGGTCCCATATGGGCCTCTTGATGCTTGTTTTATGAGTCCAAATAAGGAAAACTAAGAGATTTTTCATGTTTAAAGAGTTTGAAAAAACACTTAAAGAAAACTGCAAAATGTCTTTTTTCGTAAAGTAGTCTTATGAGACCGAAAAAGAGATAATCTATGTTCGACAACAGAGGTATTCCAATAGAGGATGATCACCTTTAGTAACCACTCACACAACTATATAAAATATCAACACACCGATGTTTTGACGTGGTAAAACCCCTAAGGGGAAACATCCACGACCACATCCAACGCGACCACTTGGAGCGGTTTATTAATGCAAAAGAAAAATATTACAAAGAGATTTTTCAAGACATTTTCTCACAATTTATCATCGAAAAATGACCCCCCATTCTCTTTAAATATGGATCATGGACCAATCAGGTGTTAAGCCATGGATCAATGGCCGCTAATATTGAGGAGAATATGAACCGTCAGATCACTCTATGTCGGGAACATATCATGACCGTCGCATTTCCTAACTACAAATGCATAGTAATGCATACTAAAGAAATACACTTTTACCTAATGACACATTAGACCAAGTAGATCTTATCTAACTCCTAAGTGTCTAAATATCCTAACATCCCCCCTTAAGAAAAACTTGAGAGAGGATTGAAGGATTTACAATAGTGACACAATAGGATAAGGAAGCAGGAATTAGAGCCTATCCCCCCTTAATGACAACTTCATGAACTCCTAACATAGATCAAAGTTTGGAAAAATTCGCTTCTGTAAGAGACTTCATGAAAATGTCTGCAACTTGATCTTCTATATGGTAAAAGAGAACTTTCAATAACTTTATCATGAATGAGATTTTTGATGAAGTGCATGTGTAGCTCGATGTGTTTTTTGCGCTGATGTTGAACTGGATATTTGGTGATATTGATGGAACTCTTATTGTCACACCAAGGGTTGGTCGGATGATGATGCTAGAATCCAAACTCTGAAGGATCTGTTGAAGCCACAAGGCTTCCTGACTTGCATTTACTGTTGCTCGGTACTCTTCTTCTACTGAAGAAAGTGCAACAACATGTTGTTTCTTACAAGCCCAAGTGACAGGTCTTGAACAAAGGCTAAAAACATAACCTGTAGTAGACTTTTGATCATCAGGGTCGTCGCCCCAATATGAATCAATGAAACTAATGAATAAAGGAGTTACCCCTGAACTCTAATGTATCCTGAACTGACCTATACCACAGACATAGCAAAGTATCCTTTTAGCTTCTTTCCAATGGATTTCATGGCATGTTTGCATATACTAGGAAACAAGACCAACAACAAAGGAAAGATCAGGATGTGTATGAGTCATGTATAAGATGATACCAACTAACTGACGGTACATGGTTGCATCAACTTCAGTAGAAGTACTGGTGGAAGTAAGATTGACTCCAAACTAGAAGGGAGAAGGGGTTGGTTTACAATCATCCACGTGAAAGTGACGAAGAAGGTCACAAGCATACTTATATTGGGAAAGAAAAGTTCCTTCATTAGTTTGAAAAACTTGGAGGCCAAGGAAGTAGTGAAAAAAACCTAAGTCTGTCATTTCAAATTTCTTCTTAAGGCTAGTTTTCACATGGTTTAAAATTTTTGAGTCACTACCCGTAAGGATAAGGTAATAAACATAAAGGACATAGATTATGAGATGGATTTCTACTTTCGTGGTATAGACATTAGGATCAGAATGGCATCTAGAGAATCCGGTGTCAATAAGTAAGTTTTCCATTTTGGCATACCAAGCTTGGGGAACTTGCTTAAGACCATAAAGAGATTTCTTAAGGTGAAAAACAAGGCTAGAGTCATTCTGGACATAGCGAGGAGGTTGTTCCATGTATATTTCTTCTTGAAAATCTCCATGCAAGAAGGAGTATTTAACATCCATCTGATGGACCTCCCATTTATGTGAGGCAACAAGGGCAAGAACAAGGCAGATGGAATTCATTTTGGCTATAGGGGAAAATTTTTCATTATAGTCAATTCCTTCAACTTGGGAAAATCCTTTGGAAACTAACCGAGATTTGTGTCTTTCAACTGATCTAGATTTTATGAGAAGAATGAAATGAATGGAGATTCTTAAAAGATGCTTAATACAAAATAACAAAGATACAGTAAAACTAGTTTTCTATTCAATAAGGAAATAAGTTGAAACTGTAAAATGTAGTGGAAAGCAAGCTTGTTGTAATGGTGGCGACTTATCTCTGAGAAGTGATCTGATAAATGTTCTAATTTGCAAGAATATGGTTACAATGAGGCTCTCAAGGCCTTTTACAATAAACAGGAAGTTCAAAAACCCTAGACATCCAAAAACCTAACCCTAGGAGATGAAGCACCAAAAGTCACGCGAGCCCCGTTTGGGTAAGTTAGTACATCAATTTCCCAGGGTCGTAACTTTTCCATACGATCTATGTTTTAGGCGCACGATATCCCATTGAAAAGGTCTAATCGAGAAGAACAATTTTTAGTTTTCTTGGGCCCCAAACCTCCAAAAATTTCGTTTAAGGCCTCAAAACAGCCCCGGAAGTTTGGAACCTGAAAAACTGCTAAAAACCTGCCAAGGTGGAAAACTGTGTTTCAAGCCAGTGGAATAGGTGGGTGGCTACCGATATCCACCTAGATCAATCCTTCCTCATTAGGAAGAAAAATTATCCATTTCCTTGAGTTCCCCCATCATATGAGGAAATTACTACTGAATTTGGCCTTGGGTGAGCCACTTTCCTTGGCGTAGGAGCTGTGCTACTATGACGACTCGATAAAGTTGGATCTTTTGGTGTCGAGTGCCCTTGATTTGTGTGCCCAAAATTTGATCATTGGATGCCTGCTACATTCATTCAGGGTTGAGCTATGTTGGTTTTAACTGATCTACTATCTCTGAGGTGTCCAATAATGGTGGGAAATATGGCTG
>SNQJ01S0293860.1:0-10640 GCA_010110895.2 Picea sitchensis | reverse complement strand
CATCAAAAAGGGTCCAGATCACTTGCGAGCAAGTGTCCTCAAAGAATAAGTGTCCTCAGTGCGCCAGAGCGGGATGTTACACTGGTCGAGGAAAACTTCCCGGAGCCATGACTGTAGATCAGAGAAGTCAAAACTGCATATAGTGTCCACTATCAAGCGATCTTTGTCGACCAAAGGAATTTTATCCAGGTCAACCGGAGGAGGAATGAACGTATTTTCTTCCTCCTAAGTTTGCTTTGTCTTAGACACCATTTCGACAATTGTACCTGCAATAAACAATACGTTAGTGGGGTCGGATGACTGTATGTGAAAGTGATGTGAGAGCGATGGAGGAATAGGAGGTTTCTTGCGCGATGGATGAATAATGACTACAGAGGGAAACGGTAGTTTTATTCAAAAATGGGTCGGTCGGACGCGGGAAATAGATCAGCGTGACAATGGGTATGTTATCCCGTTATTAATGGGCAACGGGCCACTAGGGATGAAGTGGTAGATGACGGTGGCCAAAGAGTACGGGGGAGTGATGTGGAGGCAGGTGATTGGAGGTAAAGTCGCCGACGGGGCTGGCCATAAATGGGAAGAGTAAAGGCCTGACAGCAGGGACTGACAACAGTTATGGGATGGGACTCAGTCCCGGAGGCAAGTGGGACAAGTGGACTTAGTGGAGGGTGACACCAGGGGCGACGGGATGTCATGGTATCAGGTGGGGGATGTGACCTCTGGACCAATAGAAACATTCCATATGTAACAAGGGGCCCGCCGAAAGGAATATTCATTTCGGACCCCCCCCCGCCTTTGATTAAAAGAAGAACACCAAGGGGGGTCCAGAATCCATCACGGTCCGTTGATCCGCGTGCTCATTTTATGGCCGTCCATATCTACGTGCTCCTTAATACCAATTCCGGACCCCCCCCCCTCCATTAAAGGCAGAACGAAGGGGGGGGTCCGGAATTCAATGTGGACCACCGATTTGAGCGCTGGATTTAGAGCCATTCAGATGTGCGCCTATGTTATTATCAATTCCGGACCCGCCCCCTTCCATTAAAGGCAGAACAAGGGGGGGGGGGTCCGGAATCCAATATGAGCCATGGATTCGTGCGCTCTTCCCTGGACCGTCCAGATCTGTTTGAATGTTATCGCAGATTCTGGACCCCCCCCCCTTTGTTTAAAAGCAGAACACTAAGGGTGGTCCGGAATGCCCTGTGAGCCGTTGATCCGGGCGATGAGATGTGGACCACTGGAAAGTGACCGAAACATATGTCAGGGGAAGAAAATGTCGTGTGTGATGAAAACTTGGGATTAGTGCTTTTTCATGGGGTTTTCTTCGATTTTTCTCATACACACCACCAAGGGGACATCATTTCAACTATACTTAGGCATTGGAGTCATAGGGTAACCACTTTATCAACCTGGTTTTATTTGGGCAAGGCAAGCAAGAAAGTTAATCTACATTCTAACCTATTTTCACAAGACACATAACCCAGATTAAACTGTTGGGTTAAGATATTATTCTTCCTAAGGGCTATCTGACGAGGATTAGACGGTCTGGTCAGATGTATTCACTAGTTCTAACCTGGGGGCTATCTGACCAGGATTAAACAGTCTGATCAGATTCATTCACTAACCTATCAACATTGAAAATTTAAAAGAACTTGGTCATGCTTGAAAGGTATGACCAAGTTACTATTATTGCATGGGGCTTTTTATTTCAATTTTTTTTGCCCTCTTTTATTTTCTCTTTCTTTTCTTTTTCTTTTTCTTTTTCTTTTTCTTTTTTGCAAAATGAAAAATAAATTTCCAATAGGAACACTAGTTACAGATAATGTCCAAAATATCCAAGTCATAAGTTGATTCCCATAATTTATGGGGTGATAACAGCGGCTCCACCTGGGGATGGTACTTGCCCTGTTAAGTGCCAAGAATCCAGTTCCCTATCATTCCGAGCATATCTGTCTAGTAGCCTTAGTTGGTATATTTTTCAAGAAAACTGCGGAAAACATTGATCAGCAGCTTAGGGCCTTCTCTTCGGGCTTCAACAAACTGACCGCTGTCCTTCAGTCAAGAAAATGCAAGTAAAGACTGAAAATTAAAACGGGTATGTACAATGGAGAGTGAGTTCTTCAATTCTCTTACTGAGGAGGGACATAATGTTTCAGCATTCTGCCATTCACAGGTGCTCCTGGCAGATCTGACCCATTGGCATTATTTAACAAAAAGGCATTTTTTCCTCTGAAAGCTTGGATCCTATAGGGCCGTGTCCAAAGATGATCAAATTTCCCGTGCTTTCCTTTATCCTCGTTCCTGGCATCCCATCTCAGCACTAGGTCTCCCAGCTCAAAATCATCCTCCTTGGTTCATTTGTCAAAGATCTTCTTGATGTTCTCTTGGATGACCTGTGTTTTGTTGAAAACATCCTCTCTAGTCTGTTGCAAATGAATCATCTGATTGATTTGCCTCTGGGAGTCATTTGGCTCAGCTTGCGTTTCTTGAAGTAACTTCATGACAGGAACTCCCAAAGAAGTTGGGAAAATAGCCTCAGTACCATAGACCAGCTGGTATGGTGACATACCAATTGACCTTTTGGTGGTCAGTCTGTCAGCCCATAAAGCAAATAGCAGCTTGTCATGCCATGATTTTTTATTCTCCTGCAATGTTTTCTTGATGATATTCACCAAGGTTTTGTTTGAGGATTCCACCAATCCATTCCCCTGAGGGTAGTAGGTTGTGGAATGCCCCAAGCCAATGTGGTAACGACTGCAGAAATTAATGAGTTTCTTTGACCGAAAGGCAGCTGCATTGTCAGTAATGATCTTTCTAGGACAACCAAAACGTGACAAAATATTATTTTCAAGAAATTTAATAATAACAGAGTCAGTGGCTTGCCTGCTTGGTACAACCTCGATCCATTTGGTGAAATAATCAGTGGCAGTAAGAATCCACCTATGTTGGCCTGAAGATGGAGGGTGTATTTCTCCAATGAAGTCCCCATTGTTGGAAAGGGGCCTCAACTGAAACTGGTTTAAGAGGTAGAGGAAGAAGTTTCCTTTTACCCTCAAATAGTTGGCACTGATGACAGGCTGTTACTTTCTGATGTACATCTGCAAACAGGGTGGGCCAGTAAAATCCAGCTCTGAGTATTTTGTTGGATGTAACCTTCCAGTTCAAGTGGCCACCGCATTCACCTGCATGAAAATCCTGCAACACTTTGTCAGCTTCATCTTTGAGTAAGAAATTTAAGAGAATACCTGTCGGGTCTTTCCAATACAAATTTCCTTCTAGAATACAGAATTTCAAAGCTTTCAACTTTAAAAATCTAGCTTTAGTTTTAGTTAAACCAGGGGGAGCTTGTAAATTTTGTAAAACAAAAATAAGGTCTGCATACCATGGAGAGTTTAGAAAAACCTCTTTAACGTTTGGAGTCTCCATCCCACCCTGCTCATCCGCCACGTCTAGAAAATTAATGTCGAGAGCCTGAAAATTAGATTCAGCCATCAATTTGGCAAGGCCTTGGCCTTTGATCAGTTTTGTGGGCTTAATTTCTATGTCGTATTCAAGAATAATTGCAATCCACTTTCCCCTTCTCCCATCAGGGTTGTCTTGTGTCAATATATCTTTCACTACCGCGCTTGGAACATATGCTATGACGTGTGAATAGAGAACATAAACTCTGAAGCCCTTTATAGCCTTTACCAAAGCAAAATCCTGCTTCTCCATAATGTTGTAGTTCAGGGAAGCGTCTCTTAAAGCTTTGCTGAAGAAAGTGATGGGTTGTTCATATCCCTCACTGTTCTCCTGCAGTAATACGGCTGCTATAGTATGTTCGAAAGAGAAAGAGAAAAGATAGAAATCTTTAGTGAAATCGGGACTAATCAAAACTGGGGCTTCTGTGAGTGCCCGTTTGACCTGTTCGAAGGATTGCCTAGACTCAGGATCCCATTTTATTTTGGCATCCTTTTTTAGCATGTTCGTAANTCAAAGCTTTCAACTTTAAAAATCTAGCTTTAGTTTTAGTTAAACCAGGGGGAGCTTGTAAATTTTGTAAAACAAAAATAAGGTCTGCATACCATGGAGAGTTTAGAAAAACCTCTTTAACGTTTGGAGTCTCCATCCCACCCTGCTCATCCGCCACGTCTAGAAAATTAATGTCGAGAGCCTGAAAATTAGATTCAGCCATCAATTTGGCAAGGCCTTGGCCTTTGATCAGTTTTGTGGGCTTAATTTCTATGTCGTATTCAAGAATAATTGCAATCCACTTTCCCCTTCTCCCATCAGGGTTGTCTTGTGTCAATATATCTTTCACTACCGCGCTTGGAACATATGCTATGACGTGTGAATAGAGAACATAAACTCTGAAGCCCTTTATAGCCTTTACCAAAGCAAAATCCTGCTTCTCCATAATGTTGTAGTTCAGGGAAGCGTCTCTTAAAGCTTTGCTGAAGAAAGTGATGGGTTGTTCATATCCCTCACTGTTCTCCTGCAGTAATACGGCTGCTATAGTATGTTCGAAAGAGAAAGAGAAAAGATAGAAATCTTTAGTGAAATCGGGACTAATCAAAACTGGGGCTTCTGTGAGTGCCCGTTTGACCTGTTCGAAGGATTGCCTAGACTCAGGATCCCATTTTATTTTGGCATCCTTTTTTAGCATGTTCGTAATGTTTTGGAGGAGCTTGGCTAGATTAGGAATGAATCTTCGAAGAAAGTTAATTTTCCCTATAAAAGACTGTAGTTCTTTGAGGTTTCTTGGGTGCTCTAACTTTAGTATGGCCTCAATCCTGCTGGGGTCGATTCTGATTCCCTATTTAGAGATGATATGTCCCAACAGTTTACCCTCTTCTAACCCAAAAAGACACTTCTTGGGATTTAATGAAATCGTGAACCTTCTACATTTTTCGAAGACTCGTCTAAGGTGCCGCAGGTGTTCATCATCAGATTGGGAAAACACTGTCACATCATCCAAGTAAACGACAATAAACTTACCTGACTCTTCTATGAAGGCGATGTCCATTGCCCTCTGGAAAGTTTCTCCTGCGTTCATTAGACCAAAAGGCATCTTCACATACATGAAAGTGCCCCATGGGGTGGTTAAAGAGGTTTTTTCCTGATCGTCGGGGTGGACTAGGACCTGGTTGTAGCCTGAGAAACCATCTAACAGAGAAATTCTACTGGACCCTACCACTCTTTGCAGGAGGTGATCCATTTTAGGCAAGGGGTAATTGTCTTTCAACGATGCTTTGTTCAAATTTCTGAAATCTATGCAGAGTCGGATTTCGCCATTTTTCTTGCGTGTAGGGACTAAATTAGAAACCCACTTAGAGAAACGTAGTGGGACTATGATCTTGGAATCATACATTTTCTTAATCTCTTTTTCTATCAAGGGAAGCAACTTGGGGTTTATCCTCCTAAGTTTCTGCCTAAACGGTTTCTGGTCTTCCTTTATGGGAATCCTGTGTTGTATAATGCCGGTGTCATAGGCTTTCAAATCTTCATATCTCCAGGAAAAAACGTCTGAATATTCCTTGAATAGCTCAACGTACTTAAGCTTTTGTTCTGGGGGTAAATATTTTGACAGTTTAACCATCTTAGGCTTCTCTTCAGTTCCTATATTGCAGTCTTCTACCTCTTGCCCATGGGCTTCTATTTTTGGTTTCTTAGCTACATCATCGTTGTCAAATAGATCTTCTAACGGGACAAGACCTCTAGGTAAAACATTGCTTTTTAATTGTAAAATATCGGCATCCATTTCGTCATCTCCAATCTTTCCTGAATCTACTGTATCTACCGTATTTACATTATTCACGCTATTTGTTTCGAATTTAGAATTATTTACATTCTCATTTTCACTTTCTACATCTATGTTTGTACATTCAAAAATTTTCTTGCATTGCAGAAAGTCCTCTATCTGATCGTCATTCCCAAATACTTGCCAGTACCTGATATTATCAGGCACTGTCGATCTACATTTGACTTCAACCGTGTATGAGCAAGTTTGGTGAAAGGGAATCTTGCATGACGCAACTAACGTAGCTAGTCCGTCAGCCAGGATATTCTATCCCCTCGACATTGCCTGCAAGTCAACCTCGTTAAAACATTTCAACGCATCAAGAATGGCATTCCGGTAGGCTCTAAGGCGTGGGTGTTTAGCAGCATATTCTCCTTTAATTTGTTTAATTATTAATTCAGAGTCACCCCTTACCATTATTTTCTTGGCACCAACTTTCTTCAGTAACTTCAGACCGATCATTAAAGCTTCATACTCAGCAACGTTGTTATTGCACTGGAAATTTAACTTGTAGGAATGATTTTCTGAATACCTTTTTTGATGATTATGCATCTAGACTCCAACTCCTGCTCCTTCTTTACTCACAGCTCCATCAAAATCCATACTCCAGAAATCAGTGGGGAAGTCTTCCGTGATCACATTTTCTATCTTTGCTGCCTCACCGCTTTCTGGACCTTCATCTTGATCAGCTACCTCTTCCATCAGCTGAGTATCTTGCTCTTCCGCATCACCATCATTGTACAAGATGAACGAATCTAAATCAGAATGAGTAGAGTAAAGAGGGTAATTGTGAGGTTTCTCTTGACTTTTGACCATATACTTCATCAGTGTTTCTCTGTATAACCTCCTATGTTGTCCAAACACTGGGATTGTGGTGTAAGACATATCCAGCTGCAGGGTTCCTTTTAGCTTATCCCCCCAGGATAGGGACAACAACATACCATATTTTGGCGGGATGTCTGCAACCACCACGTCCATTACCATGCTTTTCAAAGGGATCTGAACCAGGGTGATGCACAAATCTTTAATCAAACCAATACATTTGACTTTGCTAGAGTCAAACGAGTGTAAATATTTTTAAGGCCGAGTGACCTCCAATCCTAGTTTTTCCATTACTACTTTAGGCATCAAATTGTGTGAGGCACCTGAATCCAACATGGTGTTATGAAATATCAAATCATGTATGTTCAAACTGATGTAAAAGGGAGCCACGTCACCGGTATCGTCTCGACCATCCACCTCAGGTCCGAAAAGGAGTTCGGGACGATCATCAGCAAGGTTCACAGTGTCAGAATGAGTCACTGACCTAATAGTCAAAGCTTTGGTGCCTATGTCAGGTTCAATGGCTAACGCTTTCAGTACCTGCGATCGATAACCGCCTCTGCTTATCAACTCTGTCAATGGGACGGGAATTTTAATTTTGGCCAATTCTGCCTCTAGGCTAAAAGGTGCTGGTGTTCGGGTCTGACTCGTTGATTATGGTTGGTCCACCGTATCCTTCCGATCAGAAGTACTAGGCAGGTTAACAAGTAAAACTTTGGGCTGTGCCGGTATTTTCAGTATGGTGATGTTTTTCTTCACTGTAGCATCAGTTTTACCTTTCTCAGAAGACTTTTCAGTCATAACCTTCTCAGGAAATTTCTCAGTCTCAGATACCTTCTGTGTTCCAGATGTCCTTTTTGAGGAATTTCCTTCTACCTTCTTACTTCGCAGATTGTATTGGCGGTGCACCTCCAAGATATCGTTTTCATAGGCCTGTTGTCCTGCATCCTCGGCCTCCTCACTTACCTTTGTTTGATTTATCAGAAAGAGTTCCTGTTCTTCTTAAGTAAGGAAAATGGCATCATTATCATGAATGCCCATGAGGTTGATATGAGTGTCTTCCAATTCTTCATTTACTTCCCCCCCATCGTCAACATAGTTTTCTTGCAAGGGAGGTCTGATCGGCTGATCAGGACCTCTCTGATCCCTTTGGTCCCTTTGATCCCTTTGATCCCTAGGATCTCTTTGTCTGATTTGAGGAGGGTTTCTCCTGAAATTGGGGTTCCGAATCTGAGGACTTGGTGTGTCGTCTCTCGGAGGATTCCTGTCTGAAATACTCGATATTTCTAATAATAATGCCAATGATCTGACTACGGTATCTAATTTGGAATCATTGTTAGACGTGGAAGGTTCTTCCTTGATCTTGACTCTCCGTTCCGTCCGTTGGCGTGCCCGTTTTGCCAACAGATTGGCTTCAACCGAAATAGCACTTTTCTGCATCTCTTCAAGGGTGGCGGCATTTCTTTCTCTTAATTGGTAAGACATGTCAGCATCGAATCCATCAGGGAATTTAATCAAGGACAAACCTTGGGGAGGTTTGATTTCAGTTGGGATTTCATTATACAAGTTGTTAAAACGCGTGCAATAATCTTGGACAGATTCACCTTGATTTCTCTTTATATTCTCGTATTCTGACAGTATCTGGAGAGGGTTTTTCTTTACCTCCCAACTATCAAGAAAACTCCTTTGAAACGCGACCAGGTCAGGGATTGATGTAGCGGGTAGGGATTTGAACCATTTCTTGATGTCTTCAGTCAGACTCTGGGCGAACAGTCTCATTTGAATGTCGACTTCGTCAACTTCCTGTAAATCCAAGTAGTCGTTCATTTTATCCACATGTTGTTGTGCGTTTAAATTTTTGGTTGCATCAAACTGTGGGATTCTAGTCTGGTAATCTTGGGGCATGGCATGCAGAGGTGCAGCCAACACCAAAGGAGCATATCGAGCTTCCATGATGGGTGGAGGAGGTGGAACGACGCCCTGGGTGGGAGGAGAGGTTGCAACTGAAGACGAGGAAGATGAAGGACTGGGAGGTGTTGAGGTAGTGATTTGTAGCTTAGTCGTAGGAGACAAGACTTCGGGGGTTCGAGGATAAACCACAGTTGGGTCAAAGATGAGCTTGGACACAAAAGTTTCGGACCGGGCTCTAACCAGGTTTCGTTGCGGAAAAAGCGCAAGATCAAGGCTTTGTACGTTATCTGGTTCTCCAGAAAAGGAAGGAGATTTGTGAAGAGGAGTATAACTCGGTGAACTGGTAGCTAAGGTCTTTCATCTCAGCAATTGTTCGGGATTGTCTATTGCTGTAGAGGGTTCTAGGTCTGGATGAGATCGAGTGTGGACTTTCTTGGGAGCCATAACTCTTTTTGGGTTTTTATATATGTATTTTATTTATTTTTATGGTGAAGGAAACTAGGGGAGGTTTATACGTTGGCGCCGTCTAGCTTCCAATTGCTCCTGAGTAGCTATGTCTCGTTCGATGGCTGCCCACGAACGTTCGAGTTCTTCCCGGTTATTGGCAGTTTTGAGGATTGTGTCAAAAAGGTTTGACTCGATATGATTCTGATTCGTGAGTCCGGGATCGATATTAGGTTGTACTGTTGCAGGAACAGTCATAGAGGAACCAAAGGTTCAAAGAGAGACTTTGAAAATAATATGTACAAAGTAAATCAACCTCTCAACATTATTTTCTTCTCGGAGTCAAACTTTCTTTAGGGGAAAGAAGTCGTGAGATTATCAGTTTTAGTTCGTCCCTAGTGGAGTCGCCATTTATGTTAGCACTTGATAAATTTCCTAGAGGTTGAGAAAGAAGAAATCTATTAAGGTAACCTTAACCAACCGCTTTTAAAGCTGGGATCTAGCCCTTCTAGCTTCAGAGAGGGATCTCTCTATATGATTTAGCTTTGTTTTGATTTCAGATATTAGGCTAGTTAATAGAACTCTTGGTTTTGTTGTAAAAGGGTTTTTGAAGTGGGTTGAGACAGTCTACACATCCATTGGGATATGGGGTCTATGCTTAATTCAATAACAGATACAACCAAAAATGCCAAAGAAGCTCTTCGCAAGGCGAGATAATACACTTACTGGATCTTTTAATATTTAAAATGAGGGACAGAAGAAAAGGTAAGAAGAATAAATTCAACTAACAAGCAGTTAAGAATTCCTTAATTGAAGATATTAGAAGATAAACATTGAAATCTTTAGAATCGGAAGCAGGGTATACGAAGATAAATCCTGCAACATTACACTATTCGTAAAGATTAGTTTCAGAAAACAGAATGAATACAAAGAGAGAAAACAGATAACTTAGAAAATCACTTCACCAGTAAACATAAGCAATAATCTTGTGAATTTCCTCCTCTTTATTAATGGTCAATCTCAAAAATGATACAGATTGATAGCGATAGGGTGTGTGAATCAACAACCCTCAATACATCGGAAAATGAAGTATTTATAATACCAAATACATACGCTCCTGTCAGGACGTGCTCATACTATTTTTAGACTAACTATCTTAACTAATCAAAACTGTTTTGATGACTCATTGCAACTGTATACTGAATTTCAGGGGTAGGCCGTTGGCGAGGTGCCTTCGCAACCTATGCTGACAGGACAACTGGCTGGAAGCGACAGCTCATCTGCTTAGTCTAGTAGATCGCACAGTTCTTCCCATCTGATGTGACCTGGCACTGTGACTTTAAGCAATCTTCTATATACTTCATCCATGTCCGTGTACTTAGCAAATGTGGGCTTGATGACGAATATGTGCTTAATCTCATGCTGGATACTAATATCCAACTGCAAAGCGTCCATGAATGCTTTTCCAGTGATGCTTCCCTGTATACCTGCAAATTTAGAATTGTCCTTGGACACTTCAGCCAACCTTTTCTTATAATCAGGGAGAGTCATTAATTTGTCATTAATGACCTTCATACCAGGCATGCCCTTCCTTTGCAGAGCATCTATCTCGTTAAAAAACTTCTGCACTCCCTGATCCATAACTTGAATTTTCTCCTCAAGCTGGAGCATGAGGCCTCTTTTG
>SNQJ01S0293859.1:0-10640 GCA_010110895.2 Picea sitchensis | reverse complement strand
TCCATTGTAAATTATTAGGTCTTGAGAGCTACAGAGCTTGACCAACTCAGTACCAAACAAATTCTCAATTAGGTCTTGAGAGCTTCTTTTGTAGCTATTAGATAAAACAAGGTCGTCATATAGCCATAAACGATTATGGTTGGAGTCATCACTTAAAAGAGTAGCTTGTTTAGTTGCAGTCATCATCATCATATATATATAAAATCCAAAAACATAATTAAAATATTTTTATGTCCATCTCAACTAAAATACTTTAATATATAAATATTAAAACAATTGAATGTGAAAAAAAGTGTTGCTCAATATAAAAAAATATGTAATTCATTTCCTACTTAGGTTGACAAATAATATATAAATCAAATCCAAAAACATCAAATAAAGATGAGAAACGACTTAAAAAAACATAAGAAACGACCAGAATATAAAAAAAATAAAAAAATAAGAAACGACCAAATAAAGAAAAGACAATGAAAACCTAACTAAGCGCTTCAGAGGTAGATATAAAACGAAAACGATCTGTGAATTTAATCCACATCATTGATGGGGAAGTAACACCATATACTCCACATATAGCTAAATTTCAACACAAACAATAACTTTTCATGAAGTAACAGGGCACTTACCCAAATAGTGGAACATAAGCATATGACCATTTCTTCTGTCCAGAGGAAACCGTTCAAAGTACATGGGCTATCATCCAAATTCAACGACTGTCTAAAAGAAGTGCAATGGAATTAAAGTATACATACTATTAGTATGCAAAATGGGGCCCATTAAATTGTTAGAAACTTTTGATTCAATAACAATATAATATAATTAATATAAAAATATTACTAAATATCTTCTAGGCCTTTCATTCTCATTCTAGAACTTTATGAATATTAATATATATTAGTGAGGATTCATAAAATACTACATCTCTTCTTATGATGAGTTTGTGGGAAGTAGTTGTAGATTTTAAGTTTGTACAATATCTACTTGAAATAGATATTCAATAAAGGAACAGAAAAGATACAATGGAAAATACAAACATTACACAAAGATTTTTCCCCTGAAAACCCAAACTGGGAAAACCAACATATTTTATATTATTCATCGTGTTACAATGTATACAATACAAAATACATATGGGAGCTAGCGGTATTCAAAACCCTAACCCAATGACATGGATTAGTCCAAAACCCTAATTCCTTAATCGTAAATATAAAACCATCGGCAAAGAAACCATGTGCCGAAAAACCACCTAAATATGATGTGGTCCTGAGGTAGAAAAAATGCAGTCCCAATGCATAATTTTTTTTTTCGGGGGCATTGCACCCCCCTATAACCCACTTGTGTGCCCAATGCATATGTTCAAACGCTACTACTCATGCAAAGAATATAACACATACCCAACAATAGAATCTCACAATTTGTACCCCTTAACTCCATCACTATAACCAACAAAGTCATATCTCTTTGATCTAGGATCTAACTTAGAACGTTGATATTTAGAAACAAGCGCATACGCACCACAACCAAATATTCTCAGATTTGAATAATCACACGAATGACCTTTCCATACCTCTTCTAGAATCTTACAGTTTATTGCAGTTGATGGTGACCAATTTGTTAGATATCATGTTGTAAGAACTGATTCTTCCCACAATTTCTGCTACAACTTAGCATTACTGAGGATGCTCATTGCTCTCTCTAGAAGAGTCATATTCATGTGTTCATCAACATCGTTTTGTTGAGGAGTATAAAATGTGGTCTTATGTATTTCGATCCTGGCTTCCTTGCAATAGTTTTCAAATTCCACATATGTGAACTCATCTCCATTATCTGTTCTTAAACACTTGATTGACCTGTCAGTTCTCTTTTTAACCAAAGCTATGAATTGGTTAAAATTATTAAATACATTATATTTTATTTTAAGTAAATAGACCCAAACCTTTATAGAGTAATCATCTATAAATGTCACAAAATACGATGATCCTCCAAAATAAATTGTAAGGGGTGATCCCCAAACATATAAATGAAAGTAAGAAAGGATACCTTTGTTTATATGTCTTCCTCTTTTAAACTCTTGTCTACACTATTTTCCAAAAACACAATACTTGCAGAAATTCAAATTCAAAAACTCTAAACTTGGAAGTGACATATGATCAACTAGTACCTTAAGCCCTTTCTCGATCATATGAACCAAAAATTGATGCCATAAACAAACAGAATCAATTGCACCTTCATATGCTACCACAGATTGGTTCATTTCAGTTCTTCCTTCAAGCTAATAAAGGTTCCTGATTCTATTTATCTTTATGACTACTAAGATGCCTTTGGACACCTTCAGTACTCCACCTTGAGTTGTACACCTGTAACCAGTAAGATATAGAACTCTCAAATATATCAAGTTATTTCTAAGTTAGGGTACATGTTTTACATATGTTAATGTTCTTACAGAACCATCATGCATTTTAATCTAGACACTACCAACCCCAACAATTTTACATGAAAATTCATTTCCCATAAAAACAACACCACCATCAATAGATTAGTAAGTTGAGAACCAATTTCTATGAAGAAACATGTATCTGGATGCACCAAAATCTAACAATCAATGTTGTTGTTGATGTGAAACATCACAAGTAGACAATACCTCATCAACCATACATGATCATGAACCTAAACTTGTTTTAGCTAAATAAACTTCCTTTGCTTCCTTTGTGGAGTCCTCTTTGGATGCATTCTTTCTTTTCAAGTAGTCCTTCTTTGGATGCCCTGATTTTCCACAGAACCAACATTTCTTTTTACCCTTTTTTCCCTTTGACTTAGACCTTGATGTACCCCTCTGATATTGCCCTCTTTTTGTATATTGACCTATGACCACCATTGCTTCTGTTGTTGATGTTTCTTTACTAGACCTTATCCTCATTTCCTCAACCAACAGAGCTCCCACAGCACTATCATAATCAATGGCATGTGTTGAGCTAAACCACATAGATATGACCAAATTATCCTAGGAGTCAGGGAATGAGCACAATAGTGTAACTAACTTATCCTCATCTTCGTACTTTACTTTCATATCGTTACCCCCATTTTCTGGGATAACTAAGGAGATGATGTCTCAAAGCCTACGATTCTTGGTGTTTTCTATTTTTGTTTCATCAAAGGAAGGATTCTAATTTTCCCATCCAAGAGGGTCCACATGTGTGAGAAGAGGAGTAGAAGAGGTTGTACATGAGGAGAGAGAAAGGTCACATGTGTGAGGATATTGGACATGCCGCACATGTAGGGAAAATAGTATGAACATGCCGCATGTGTGGTACAAAATAGTCTGTACAGTCCTTAGAGTTCACACGTGTGATTGTCGTACAATAGATAAGAATATGGGACACATGGTAATTTTCTAGGTAGATGCATCATTCTGTACCGCTAACGTCAGCAGGACATACAAGTGGCTAGAACAGATTTGCGGGAAGAGGATTCTTATAGGTAATTTGTTCAATTGTATTTTGATGCAGTAGGATCCTTCTTCTGAAATCTTGTACATTTGATTATAATTAAGGGGGACTTTCATTTCCTATGGAGTGGGTTCCCTATGCTTGGATTATTTGTATTTTTGTTTGTTTTATTGGTTTCTATAAGAGAGACATAGGATATGAATTATTAATGAGACTAAGGATTGAAATTGTAAATGTTCTTGAATGTGTGAGAACATGAGAGGATATGGATCCTAGTGATATTTTGAGTAATTTGTCGATCTAAGGAGATCCTTAGGAAAATTTTGAGTTATTTGTGGATCTAGAGGATCCATAGGGATTTATTGTTGAGATTATTTTGGATCTGAACTAATTCTAGTTCAGCATCTTTTTGTAGAAATATTGTAAGCATGAAGGAAATAGGACTTGGCCATCAAGAAAATAAATTAGGCTAGGAATGAGGTGGCCAATCAACTTAAGAATTAGGCAAGAAAGAGAGGGAGAGGCTTGTTGAGGGGATTAGGCCAGGAAGGAAAGGAAGAAGTTTATTGTAACCTATGTAAATTGTGTGTGCATTTTGATCGATACATAAGATATTACTTTGTTTTGGGTATTATCCAGTTGATGGCGTGAATATGATTATGTAAGTGAAACCTTCTTCATTGTATGGAAATACATGTCTCTACATACTTGATAATTTGTGTGGTTGTAGGTCCCAAGTAAATTTTTAAGTTTAAAGGTTGATAAGGAAGATCTTGGTTAGGAAGACTCTTAGGAGGATATCACAATAAATACAGTGATCATTGACCACCTTAAGGGTCAAGGATCCTAAGATTTATTGTTTCACAAGTGAAAGTTATAGATCCATCGAGCCAAGGAGAAGCTACAACAACCATTGGTCAGTCAAAGTTTTACAATTGTCAAATAGGAGAGGAGCCACATAACCATTTTCAAGTTGAAGAAGATACATAGGAACCGTTGGATCTTAATTCAAATAAATCCAAATCGTCGGATCATGGATCAACTATAATTGTTAGATCTCGATCGGGAGGAGAAATCAATGTTAGAAAGTTGTTTCATGTTCATAGTTGTACCCAGGCTAGTGAGGAGTTGGATTGTGAAATAATTTAGACCGTCGGTGATAGTGACATGTGTTAGTCAATGGTGTATTTCGGGGGTCCCAGATTGAAATTTCAATGAAGGATCAACCTTCTCCAAAATCAATGTCAGACATTCATCTCACTATTTGATTAAGACATGATCGTTGATCTAGTTAGGGACAAATGTATAGGATAAGAACCTTTTTGGGTTAAGCTCCTGGTCACAACCATTGGTCATATGGTGGAAGAAATGAGCCTTGGGTTAATATTATTTATATAAGAACCTTTGGATTTAGGCCATGATCCAAGGTTCGGGTTGCATGGAAGAAAGGCGAGATGAGTAAGCACTATCAAGGTTAAGCATTTAAATGGAATAGCCTTGATCACGAGGTTTGGGTCATATGCAGGAAAGGATTTTTCACCTATTGATAAAACTTTGGTCATAGCATCTAGGTTCTATTAGAAGAAAATAATCTACAATGAACATGTCAGAGGAAACGAGAAATTAAATTGATCCATTTCATGTGACCAATTTAGGAAGAAACCTAATCGAATATTGAAGGACATTGTGTAGAGAAGGTTTTAGTCCCTTTATAGACTACAAAGAACAAAGTTGTACTACAAAGATCCTTGGCAAGTCCCTTTGAAGATTTATAGAGTAGGTGGAAAATATGTGAGCTACCTAACTATGAGCTTTGACCTAGGTTAGGTCATCATTTTGGTATCAGAGAGAGTAAGATCTTTGGGGTGAACATGATACGCTCTTTGGAATTGGAAAAGGATATATAGATGAGTGGATAGTTCTCATATGAGTATTGCAAAAATTACTACATGAGCATATTTAGTGTGAGAAGAAGAACACTAAATAGATAATTACAAAAGGTTGAAGGACACGACATGATCTTTCAGAGAGGTTTTCTTTGAGGAAAGTTCAAATAAAGTGTGCTCTTGAAAGGAATTGATTTAGAAACAGATCAAGGGAACAATGTTTTAGATAATATATTCTCATAGATATTAAAAGGAATGATATGATGTTTTTATGCTAACTCTGGTAGACAATTTTTTTTGTTTGCGGGTTGAAGCAAAAAAGAAGGAATTGTAGCATAGAAAGGATGATGGATAGAAACCATTACAATGGTGAAGTTGTGATAAAGGAAAAAGATGAAAGAAAAGATCTCGACTAAGGGAAATTTGTGATAGAACCCTAGACAACAAATTGAATTGTTTAAGAAGAAGAGGACAATGAAGTTCTCAAGAGAGGTGAGTAGTCGAAGAAGAAAAATCCAGATAACTTTGGAACTCAAGGAGAAGGAGTTCTTAAGAAAAGGTTCTACTACAGAGAACCAAGATATGCCAAGGAGACAGCTTGGTACTGGTGATGAGTAGAAGATTTGTTACATAGATGAGGAAGCTTTGTTGTAGCTCACAAGTGGAAAAGGAGAGTCCACTGAGAAAAGAGGAAAAGGTGACTATTGAAGGTCATCTACAGGGTTCAAGGAAAGGTCACAACTAGAAGAAGTAAAATGCCAAAGAAGTTGGCATAAGGAAGATGAGTATTGAAGAGTTTGAGGGAGAGATGGTTGAAATAAAAGTACATCTTAGTGTACTAGAGGAATGGATAAAAGAATATGGGAAAGACCATAGGTGTGTTTGGAAAGTGAAGAAGAATAATATGATATGGAATTCCCTACAGGTGAAGCTAAGATAAAGGATGTATTCTAGAGTGCAGGAAGAACTCAGATCAATTGAGTATGCAATGGATATTTTTGTATGTGAACCTGAACAAGGAATGGTTCTTAGGGAACATGAACATGATGATGTTGCGGAGATATTTCTTAACAGTCTCATGAACTATTGCACTATTTCAGATTAGCATGGAAATAGAATGGCTGAGGCATCACATGAAGAGCCTTATATTTTGTACTGTGACATTTTGTGTATGTTTGTAGATTTGGCAGGTGATGAACATCAATTGGATGATTTGTTCATGCATATTGATAAATAAGTGAAGCTCTTAGAGAAGATGGTTGACTTAGAGGAAGTTTTGGTTGAACATGTATTTGTAGACCTTGGAGATGATGAGGAAACTACTGTAACAGGAGAAGTTGATAAAGACAACCAATTGAAGACTAGTAATAATCATAAGGAAAATGAGAAAACTTTAGTTGGGGAAACTTTTCCAACAAAAGAACAATATGAAGAAACATTTTAGTACATTGAAGAATGCACGATGATGTTGACAACAATAGAAGTTCAAGAGTCTTATGAATATGAGGAGGTTGAATTTGAATAGAGTTTAAATTATGTTCAAAATAAGAGTGAACCACCATTATCTTGCATAATTTATGCAGGCACAGAATATGGAAATTCACCTCATGGAGATGTGTTTGAGGAGTTTTCAACCATTGGAGTGTTGGAAGATAGTCTTTTTTCAGAGGAAGGATGTACAAAAGAAGAGGTATAACCTTTGGAAGATTGGATGAAAGAAGACCCAAGAGATGAATATTGCATGGAGGATACAATTCAAAATAATTTTGATGAATTGTATGAAGAATTGAAATTCTTCTAAGAGAGGATAGTAATCCAAAGACCTCATATTCAGGATGTAAAGTCATAACTAGAGGAAGAATACATTGTGTTGAAAGAAAATGAGTAAGAGTTTGTAAATTATGCAAAACAACAAAGGAGAAGTTACATTCAACCAAGGACATAGATGGATGATGAAATTGATATGTTATGGATGCCAATGAGGAAAACATCCAAAAACAAATACCACAGGAAGAGGAGGACAGATAGCAACAAAATGTAGATGAATGAAATAATTTGGATTAGCAAAGAAAATGGATAAAAAAAACATAAAATATGGAGACCTACAACAATCAAAGAAACTACAGCAGCAATAAGACAACCACAAAGTGGCAAGGAAAATATACAATTACAACACAAGATTTTGGATCCAAAAGGAATACAATAGAAGGAACCCATGATCAGGATATCATCGATAATTTTTTATGCAGACGCAAAGATGCACTCTATGTCCACTCATAGGATCGATCAAATTCCTCCTTGAGCCGAAGTGGCTCCTTTGATTCCCTGCTTGAATCACAATTTCTGATCCACAGGTCCTTCTTCTCCTTTGTCACGACCTCTGCACGTGCCTATGACCTTCCCCAAAAGAATTTTGGGTTTTGGGACTTTCTATTTCCCAATGTCACGAGAACTATTGTCCCCGCGATCTCCCGATCACCAAAATGTCGATTTCCCGAAATGGCCTTTCTCATATTAGCCCTTTCTTCTGTCAGCGCCCTCCTTGCGCGACCACCGGCTAGACTAAGTGCTAGCACTTCTCGCCTCTCGCACCTTCGCGAGTTCAAAGGTTCAACCTTTGGCACCTTCTTTCCCGAACTCCCAAGAGGCAAGATTTGACTTTTCTTCCCTCGTTCTCACTACTCGCGATTTCACGAGTCGAATGCTCGAACCTTCATTCCCTTATCTCCTGAGTCCCCAAGACGTGAGAGGTCAATGGGGTGTTGACTCTACCAAATGTGTGACGCGTGTCTGCCAGTATACTTCCCGGGCCCGTTGTCTGGATATGCCACACGTCCCTTTCGTACCTCGACTCTCGGCACTTCGTGACTTTTGCAATTGACACGAAATGCGATGGGGATCTGATCTAATAGTCCTCCTGTGACCCAGATCCAATGACTATCCTCCTTCCTCGCTCCTCATGACTTCACGACTTGGAGCACCCAAGGCTTGGCCTCTCACCCTACGAACTTCCGAGTTCATAAGACCCGAATCCTAGATCTCTCGGGTCTTCGTCAACTCCACGATTGCTACCACCTGTCCTCCTCAGATGGATGGTTCCGATCTTCTTGTGACTTCGCATCTCGTAAGTTCAAGCAACCAACTCCTTGGCTCTTACCTTGCGAACCTCCAATTCTACAAGATCCTCTAATGTCTACCACCTATCCTTCCTCGATGGACAGCTTAGATTCCTTCGCAACTTCGCTACTCACTGCTTTGGGACTCTCGGGACAAAAGTCTCGACCCCTTACCCTTAGATATGCCAAAATGGTGAAATTCCGACATGTTTTCTACACAGGTCCCACGATGGAACTTCTCGACTTTTTGGAGTTCTCAAACTTTGCGACTTCACGAATCCGGATGCTAAGCCTTCAGCTCCTCAATCTACAAAACCCCAATATGGTTGATCTCGCAACACATGTCCTTCCAATCGGACGGCTCAAATGCTTTTGTTGTTTCAGGACTTTTGATATCAAGAGTCCAGACCTTCATCCTCTGAACTCTGGACTCCTGAATGTCGATATCCCGATACCAACTTATTCGGGACTTTCACCTCTGCTCTACTGTATGAGGGTTTAACTCCCTCACAAATCTTGACAAATCTAATGGCTATCAGGTAATTGGACCAAGATCTGACGGTCCAGATCCTTTCTGTTCTGTGCGCTCCCCCTGCTGCTCCCTGGATGTGAAAACCTTTCAACGGTCCAGATCTCCTCGGCTGGTCTAACGATAGTTATTGCTCGTCCTGAGCTCTGGTGCTTTTCTTCCAATACTTAGAAGAATTTCAATTGTTCAAAGGCCTCGACCTTTTCCTTATTTTCTCTGTGATCTCCACAACCATGAATTCTCGCCTGCACGCATATGAAAATGCTGCCCCTCCTGAGCTTCCACTCTTGACTCCTTGAAGGATTATGACTTCTGCGTCTCTGCAGAGTCTCTGCACGCAAAGTGTTATTCCTCCTAAGATTCTCTTCTCACCCAGACTTCTAAGGAAACATATCCTTCTCTCTTTCTCCTACAAATGGAGAATTACGAGGCCCTCCTGGCACTCGGTCTACTCAAGCAACCTATTGCTAAGTATTTTCTGGGTATCCAATAACCCTGCGAATATGCTCAATGCCCACTTGGCAGAGCCTCTTACGTAACTCCTCAGAGATTCTTCCTTCTTCCCAAGTTAATAGAATCCCTCTATGTGCTCTGGCACTTACTCCATGCCCACCTGGCAGAGTATCTTCTTACAGAACATCCAACAATTATGTCTCCTGTGTCCTCCTTACACCTTCTAAATGCCCACCCGGTAGATCTCTCAGAATCCTTAGTGATTCCGGTTCTCCTGTCTAAACTCACAGTAGAGTTCTTCTCAATGCATCACTATGCATATGCTCAATGCCCACTTGGCAGAGCTCTCAGAATCCTTAGTGATTCTGACTTCAATCTAAACTCACAACAGAGTTCTTCTCCTGTGCACTCCTTTCTCTGGCTCGATGCCCTCCTCAGAGATTCACAGAATTCCTCAAAGATTCTATATGCAACTGTATTTCCTCATACACAGCCTTGCCTCCAACGTATTCAACAACCTTGAGGTCTTCCTCTGAGTTGTTGATTTCAGCTTTTGTGCCCACTTGGAATGCCTCTGTCTGACTCCGTAGAGTTTAGAAATGCACCCTCTGTGCACAGCTATCAGAACCTGCAATGTTCTGTCACACCCTCCTGGTGTGAAGCCTCAAATACCTCTCAAGCCTGAAACCAAAACAACTTCTGCAAATGCATAAACATAACATACATTCACAGCATATAAAGAACACTCACAAGCATTCATTCAACACATGAAAGATGCAGGAAAAACTGTTTTTTATATTAAAATGGCAAATGCCTATTTTGTACAAGGGTGTTCCTGAGCACAGCTGTAGTGTACCAATTGCTCTGATACCAATTTGTAGTGTACTAATTGGTCTGATACCAATTTGTAGTGTACCAATTGGTCTGATACCAATTTGTAGCGCACCCTTTTCACTACTTCGGGGTTCCCAACCCCCTCAGTTTTACCATTATGTACATGAAATTATAAACTAATGCATTTAACAGAATTAAACATACTTAAACTCAGAGTGTAATATATGGGTACCGCTATAATTAATCATTCCATAGCATTTATCATTAATTCATTCACACAGTGGAAAACATGATACAAAACAGCACAGTCATGTCAAATGTGATAAACATAACTCAGATTACTTATCTTTTATCCGCTATAGAAATCACCAACCAAGTG
>SNQJ01S0293858.1:0-10640 GCA_010110895.2 Picea sitchensis | reverse complement strand
AATGAGCCAAGATAAATGTGGTGGTTTGAGGTCTTGTTAATGTCCAATGAGCCAAAGAAACTATGTTTGGGGACCTAAGGCCCTTTTTCCCTCTCTAGTCATGGTACACACCTTGAGACTTATTCTTATTATAAAAACATACCAATGGTTCCAAATGCAACTATATTGCAACTTATGCAACTATATTATGTAAATCTATATTCTCAAATATTGGTGGAGTGGTCAACGTAACTATATTGCATCTTATGCAACTATATGTAACTAGCAACTATATTGCAACTTATGCAATTTATGCAACTATATTGCAACTATATATGCAACTATATTGCAACAATTTCATATGCACTATATGGAAACTATGCAAATATGCAATCCTATGCAACTTAAGTGCAAATCCTTATGCATCTTTACACAACTTATGCAACTATGCAACTATATGAGACTATATGAAACTATGCAACTATATGCCTTATGTTATTTCCCTAAAAACATATATGAAACTATATGAATCATATGCAAATAGGACTTAAAAACCTTATGTTCTTTCCATGACCATGGACAAGACCTAAGTCTCCATTGGCTTATGTGAAAAAATTCAGAATGACACCCATTTCACCCAAGCACCATAATCTATTATATAGGATAGATGTGTTGGCTCTGAGGCCCTATAATGTCCAATGAGCCAAAGAAAATATGTTTGACCTAAGGCTCTTTTATGAAAATGTCGTACTCATCGGTTCCAAATGCAACTATATTGCAACCTATGCAACTATTTTGCCACTATATTCTCAAATACAGGACTGGGTCAATGCAACTATATTGCATCTATGCAACTATATTGCAACTTATGAAACTATATGCAAACTTATGCAACTATATTGTAACTTCTGCGACTATGTGCAACTATATTACAACTAAATGCAACTATATTCAACTATATACAAATATGCAACTATGCAACTATATGCAACTTATGCAACTATATGACGTATAGGTGTGGAAATTTCAACTTCATGCAACTAAATGAAACTATATGTAACCTGTTGGTACTATATTGCAACTTATGCAATCATATGCAAATCCTATGCAACTATATTGCAACCATATGCAACTATATGCAACTATATGCAATCCATGCAACTATATGCAACTATATTTGCAATATAGTTGCATAAATTTTGTATGCAACTATATGCAAATATGAAACTATGCAACATGCAACTTATGCAACTTAAGCAACTTTATGGAACTATGCACTTACGTTAACTATATTATAACTTATGCAACTATATTGCAACTTCTCTATGCAACTATATGCAACTTATGCAACTATATTGCACTTATGCAACTATATGCAACTTATGCAACCATATTGCAACTATATGCAACTAGGTGTGGCAATTTCAACTTTATGCAACTATATGACGGATAGGTGCGGCAATTTCAACTTTATGCAACTAAATGCAACTATATGCAATTGTGTTGGTATCAAAACATATATTGGCAATTTATAACTTATCTCTTATTGTTTTAACGAGTGTAAGTACCACCAAATAGGTATCCGTCAGATTCTATCTTCCTGGAGTGATGATCAAGATATAGTAAGAAGAGGTTGAAAGGGAGATGTGTTGTACTAGATCTACCGGTTCTAGATCAATCCACGCTGGAAAAGGTAAGGGAAAAAGATTATTTTGCACCAAGATGCAATTTTTTATTGCCAAATGTATATCGTAATTATGATGTCGAGAGAATAGGCGGTACTGAGTTTCCTGAGGTATAAACATCTAGTTCAATGATGGGTACCTAAGGAGCCACCTAAAGTGGACACAGATTTATTCATTGGTGGGAAGATGTATCGCATTGCTCCTTCCATCCCATACGGATTGGGGCTTATTTTCCATGGTGGATGGAATAAAGGCCTGGCCATGGTAATCAGAATCAATTAATGGAGTATGTTGACCATTATACAAATACAATCATTGGCTGATGTTGGTCCTATATACGCAGGAGCATCGCCTGCCGCCTACGCACTACCAACACATCAAGCATGTTCAATGGAGAGGAGAGTATGTCTCACTGCCATTCAAATTTCAAATTTGAATTTATTGTATTAAACGATTGTAAGGTTGGTAGAGCCAAAAGCCATACATGTACACATGCTTTAGATAAAGGCTGCCTTAAATAGTTGTAAGGTCGACATCTAGATCCGATTTTTTGACTAGACAGCCCATTCAATGTAATTGAATGTAAATTAATGAGAGTTGGTGGAGGATGGAGGGAAGAGCTGAGGAGCCCCTCAGATCTAGACGGGTTAGTCGATAGAGTCAAGAGAGAAGAATAGAGAAAGGGAGAAGAGAGCAGTAGCCTAGACTCAAGGTCCAAACAACATATTGTAATCAAACATTGATGTTAATACAAAGAAATTTTTCCTACATATGTATTTCTATGTTTTTATGTCTTTATGAATGTTGTGTGTCTTATTCATGTTGTAGATGTATGTTAAGCTCCATCCGCGGGAGATATATAGATTTCCCTATCCGGTGGGTTCTTTGATTCCAGGTTTGGGCTTTTTGAGGCTTCATGCAAGAGGTTGCATGACGTAATCAATTTTAAGTTGCACTTCAATTCTCGTGGAATTTCAGCATACGCGCCGCGAGGGCAACGAGGGAAGTCTTAGACTCTGTAGAGGAAGCCTCAAGGTTGTTGAACACCTTGGAGGTGAAGACTATGCAAAGAAAGGCCTAGAGAAAATAGAAAGAATCACTGAGGGTTCTGTAAAAGCTCTTCCAGGAGGGCATTAGGCGCGTGTATAGAGTGCGCATAGGAGAACTTTGTTTCAAGTTCAAGGAAGACATAACTACTAAAGGTTCTCAGAGTTTCCGCCAAGAGGAATTGAGCTATGCATAGAGGCACCGAGAAGAATCTCTTCGAAGTTCTCGAGATAAGGGAAGTGTCATAGGGAAGACACTCACAGGATTTTTGAACATCATGTAGGCTCAACAAAGCGTGCTTGAAAAGGAAGTTGCAGAAGAGGGAAATTCCATACCTTCAAGGAGAGAAGGACAGGACCATCGAGGTTCAAGCAAATAGCTCGGGCAGAAAAATAATTCGCAAGGAGTGGTGATAGATGTCATCGAAGGTTTCACAGCACAATGAGGTAGGTGAGAAATTGTCTCAAAGTTCTTAAGCTCATAAGAGATAGCACACTAGACAGGCGATCTCGCAAGGAGTGCGAGGGTAGAAAAACCCTTTGGAGGTTTAGAGGAACAAAGATCGAGTGATAGCTCAGAATGCGTGAAATATCCAAGGGAATCGATCTCGTAGAGGAAGAAAAGGTCAAGGCCTTTGAAACTTTGGGAAATATTCCAAGGGGAAGAAGAAGCACAAGCCTGAGGGAGCACAATTGTTGTTGATTCGGGCACTGGAGAAAACATCTAGACCATCCATCGCGTTGAGAGGGATGTGGCAGAATATGGAAGCTAATTCGGTTTCAAATACCGAAGTTCAAGGAGAAGAATTTGTGAGACAAAAAGTCCCGAATTACTTAAATCCCCGAAGCATCGGGCGACCATCCACAGAGGACATGTGGCGAGGGTCATATACCAGGAAATTCAAAGGAGATTGCATTTCAAGCAATTTCCGGAGATATCAAGGAAAGCATGACTCTTGACCTGTGAAATCCTGAAAGAATGTAAGCCGTCGGATCACAGGAGGCTCACAACCATTGATCTCCTTTGGAGTGGAATTTTAGCATTTTGGGGTTCAATATTTCATCATTCTGAGACCCAGGAGTTCAAAGGGTCAAGAACTGTTGCAGTTGGAATTGCGAAATCGTGAATTTCAAAATCCTGAAAAGAAGACGTTGTCATGGGTAGATTTTGGCATTTTGGGGCCCGGAGATTCGAAAGACAAAGAACGTGGGGAGGTTCCTCGTGATCATGGTTTCAATCGCGAAAACCTCGCCATTCGAGAAATTCCCATGAGTCAGACTGCTGAGCCCGCTTTGGCATTTCGGCGATTTTGGTATCAGATTGGAGTGACGAGGTGATTTTGAGTCATCGCGGTCATGAATCCTCGGTTCATGAAATCCCAAAAAAAATCTAAGCCCATTTCGGGAATTCAGAATGGAGGGGACTAGTGGTTTGGGCTGCGATTTCAAACTCCCTGCCACTAAAATCTCATTACGCCCATTACCGTAGTGGTCGCCAAGGAGGTGAAGCCTTCCACTGCGCTTGTTTGGCACAAAAGTGGGGTTTCAAGGACCCTGCGGATCAATTTGTAGTCTCCAAAGTGGAGGGATCAAAGAACTAATCCAGCTCGACCAAAGAAATTCTTATCCTTTGGCGATCTCACCGGAGGGAAAGGGGTCTATCAAGGCGGTATCGAGCTAATTTTCTCGCTTCCATAGATTGTAGGCGAGATGCGAGTAGATAAAAAAAATACTCGGATACACACCAAGTGGTATCGAGCTTGGATTTGACTTCCTCAGAGGTGACAAAGGCGTAGTGGCCGAGTCTTTACAAAACGTAAGAAGAAGAAGACGTATGTTGAAGCTGCCAGGATGATTATTTCAGATAAGGAAACAATCAATAGATACCGAGGATCAAGGAAAGGTTGTGCCACTCACCACAGAGTGACAAGAACAATTTTTCCAGATAATACAGAATAGGAAGATGGCTACTAAAATATGGACGCCGGTGGAAATACATACCAAAGAATGAGCAAGGATGAGATGGAGAAAGAACTCGCTGAGATACGAGCGAGGATGGAGGAGCTTGCATTTTGAATGCAACAGGATGCAAAATCACGATGGGTATATGAATGGCCCATGAAAACAAAATCAAAATGGCTTTACCAAGGAGTTATTAGCCCCTGCTGCAGCGTATTGTTGAAGGAATGGTTGAGGCATGTTAGAAGGCCTCTGAGATGAAGAGGAGATGGTTCATATGTGAACTAAAGACCGAAGAATCTCGGATGAGGAAGAAAGATCAGCCTTCGTGTCTCCATAACCGCCAGAGGGAAGAGAGATGATTTTTCCAATTGCCAGTTGAGAAATGAAATGAGATCATTGAGGATCTCATAGACCTGCCGCCGTAGAGGGAAATGGTATGATATTAGTTAAAGATCTCATAAACTGCCAGTGGACAAGGCATAAATCCCATATTGCTGTGCGGGCAAGGGAGATGATGAGGCCATATATGAGAGTCTCATGAACCTTCGTGAGGTGAGTTCATCGTTGAGGAGATGATAGAGAAGACTGTAAGAACATTCCGATGATTGGGGAATAGGGAGGTATTCATGCCACATCACCCAGTTGAGGTGAAAATTGCTGTCGGCGCAAAGAACAGCTGGTAAGGACAACTACCAGACCGCTGCGGAGAAAGAAGAACCAGCAGACATCAAAATCCACCCCAGTAGAATAATATCATGAAGATAAGATGCTCACCCATGGAGATGGAGTTGGAGATGCTGAAGGATTGGCTGAACAATCCAGAGCCGCAAGTAGATGACTGCCATGAGGAGAAAATCATGAAAATGTTAGTAGAGGAGCATTCCAAGAAATTGCTTGAAAATTTCAGCTAGGGAGTTGAATAGATGATGATGACTATAATTTCGAGGCATGCAGCGTATTAGGAAGGAAAAAATTCCAACTGAGGAGCAGCTTTGAGCAGCTAGAGTCAATCCAGTAGGAGAAATGGCGGCTAAAGCTATCAAGAAGGAAGCCGAGCAACAACTCGCTGATAGATCAGAATTGAAGTATGCAACATAGTGACAACTCAATGCCACAAGAGAGGAAGAAGATGGTAGGGGAGATCTAGTTGATCTACCCATTTGCGGGGAAGAAGTGCAGTCATAGCGCCAGCCATGGGAGAAACTGGATTAGATAATTGAGGAGATTAGAAGTTGATGATTAGATCAACATAAGATCAACAAGATGGTGCTTCATGAGAAGAACCTTCCATAGCAAACAGGATGCATAACAAGAGCAACAAAGTGATGGAGTGGATGGACAACTCCAAACAACTATTTGGTATCTAGGTGGATTTCAACAACGTTAGAAAGATCATGAGCAGATTCATGAATTTTACAGCCAGAGGAGTATGATGCAGAGCATCGCCCAAGCCATCTATGCACTAGCCATCCAACACATCAAGGAAATTCAATGGAGAGGAGAGGCGCATTCCTCTCACTTTCAAATTTCAAATTGAATTCATTGTATTAAATGATTATAAGGTCGGTAGAGCCAAAATCCATGCATGCATAGGGTTAGATAAAGGTTGCCTTAAATAGTTGTAAGGCTAAGATATAGATCCGATTTCTGTGATGGCCCATTCAATGCAATTGAATGTAAATTAATGAGAGTTGTTGAGGATGAGGAAGATCTCAGGAGTGCCTCTTTGTAAAAAGCAACCTATTTGTATCTAGATTGCTAGCTTCATAGAGTCGATGAGAAGAAGCATAGAGAAAAAGGGAGAAGAGAGGAGAGCTGAGACTCTATTGTAGTCCGAGTTCAAACACATTGTAATCAAACACATGTTAATACAAAGAAGTTTTCTTGCATATGTGTTTTCTATGTGTTTATGTGTCCTTTATGAATGTTGTGTGTTCATTCATACTGTAGATGTATGTTAAGTTCCATCCGCAGGAGATAGATAGATTTTCCTATCTCAGAGTTCTTGACTTCAGGTTTGGGTTCTTTGAGGATTCATGCAAGAGGGTTGCATGATTTAACGCTAAGAAGTTCTATAAGCCAATGCAATGAGTGCACTTCTGAATTATGCGCACTTCGCATTGAAAGACATGCCAGGAGGGTGCACCAGCTGTAGTCATTGACTCAATGAGGAAGCCTCAAGGTTGTTGAACACCTTGGAGGTGAAGATTGTTCAGAGAAAGGTACAGAGAAAAAAAAATCACTGAGGGTCTCAGAATCTCCTCGCCAGAGTACATTGAGCTGCATAAAGTACCGTGAGGAACTCATTTCCAAGTTCACAGGGAGATAAAACTACTAAAGGTTCTATAGAGCTCCTCGGCCAAGAGGTCATTGAGAGAGTGCATAGAGTGTAATCGAGAAGAACTCTCTTTCGAGTTCTTAGATAAGGGAAGTGTCATAGGGAAGACACTCACAGGGTTACTGAGCACCCTGTAGGCTCAGTAAAGCATGCTTGAGTAGGAAGTTGCGAGAGGGAACTTACATCCCTTCAAGAAGAGGAAGGGACAAAGACCATTAAGGTCTGAGTAGTTGAATCTCAAGCAAGTAAAAGACTTGTGCAAGGAGTGGTGATAGACAACATCTGAAGGTCGTTAGGGCACAAGGATAAAAGTGGGTGAGAAATTGTCTCAAAGTTCTTAAGCTCGTAAGAGATAGCATAATTGCATGCAAGGACCCTACAAGGACCTCGCATGAGTGCTACAAGGAGTGCAGTAGGTCGAGAAAACCCTTTGAGGTTTAGGCGAACAAAGCTCGCGAGGGATAGCATTCCAGAACACAAAGCGAAGTATCCAAGTGGAATTGAGTCACAAAGGAAGAAAAGGTCGAGGCCTTTGAAACTTTGGAAATCTTCTAATGGGAAGGAAGAAGCACAAGCTCAAAGAGGGAGCACAACTGCCATTACCCGGCATTGGAGAAAAGATTAGGACCATCCATCGTTGAGAGGACATGTGGCAGAAATCCATAATCTATCGGGGTTTCAGATACCGTAATTTCAAGGAGAAGGAGTCATGAGACAAAAAAGTCTCGACGACAAAATGTCGGAAGCATCGCGGACTATCCACAGAGTGACAATGCAGAGAGGTCATATTTCAGTGGAAATCCCCGAAAGCTAAGGCTTCTCTCGACATTTCGGCCAATGAGATATCAAGGGAAAGAGATGGGACTCTTTGGACCTACCTAAATCCGAAAAGAACGTAAGCCGCCGGATCGCTGAGGCCTGTTACGCTCATCGACTTCCCCTTTGGAGTGGAATTTCGCATTTTGGGTTCTAGATTTTAGCATTCCTGACCCGTGAGTTTGAAGGTCAAGAACCGCTCTAACCGGAATCGCAGTAATCGCGAAATTCCTGGGAATCCCAAAAGCTGGCCATGGACGTAGATTTCTCTGCATTTCGGGCCGGAGATTCGAAAAGACGAGAACGTGGGGAGCGCCTACGCCACGACATTTCCAAATCGTGAAACATCAGCTATTCTGGAGAAATCGCGATGAGCCGAGTCGCTGAGCCCGCTTCACATTTTGGCATTTGAGTTTGAGGATTGGAGGACGAGATTTGGAGTCACCGTGACAGAACTCCGGCCAGAAATCCTGAAAAAAATCTGATCCCATTTCGGTATTGATCCATTTTGGGAATTTGGGGAATGGAGTGACCAAGGGTTTGGGCTACTACATTTCAAACTCCTGATTACCAAAATCCCGATACAAATACAATGTCGCGGGTTTTGATGGAGGTGAAGTTTCAAGACTCAGTTCTTGTTTGCACAGTGGGTTTCAAGGACCTATGGATCGAATTCGTAAGGTCTCCAAAGTGAGGGCCTCGAAGAACTAATCCACTCGCGGATTCAAAGAAAAATCAATCCTGTGTGCGGATCTCAACCCGAGGGCAAGGGTGTCTACATCAGATATAATGCCAGCATGCCGAGATATGGAGTTGCTGCAAATTATATATATACAACTACTAGATAATAATCAAAATAAAGGCGCAAATATGTATATTGATGGAATGCCAAAAGCCATCGGAACATTATGGGCTTTATGAATAGTACACAACTAGTGGCAACAACTAAGAAACCAATTTGCATATTTGAGGCACGCTAAGGAACGAGTATTTGTATATGCAACAAAAGTAATAGTTCTAGGTGAAGAGTTGCTGATCGATTACAACTTAAATCAATAGATGGAGAGGGTGACCGTGGAAAAGAACCCAATTTCTCCTCAGCAGGCAAATGTTAAATACACTAAAAAAATATGACTACAACAACTAAATTTCAGAAATTATTTTTTTCTCATATTACCTAATATTTCATTTTTTTAACGTTACAAGTGAATTTCATAACTTGTGTTGATTTATTCCATTGTGCCAACATCTGTACACGGTGACCGTGGTAGAAAATCACCCACTACACCTCTCCAGGCTTACTCACATGGAAGGCACCCACTGTGCCTCAACATGTTAATGTTAAATAAGAATAACTTATGACTACAACAACTAAATTTGAAATTTCATTATTTTTTTCCTGATATTACCCCAATATTTCATTTTAAATGTTACAAGTGAATTTCATAACTTCTTGTTGATTGATTTATTGTGTCAATCATCTGTGGTGACCATAACTGAAGTTTCACCCGATACATCTCTCGAGGGTGAACGTGGAAAGGAACCCGTAGTGCCTCACCGTAAATGTTAAATACATTGAAAACTTATGACTACAACAACTAAATTTCTGAAATTTCATTATTTTTTTCCGACATTACTCCAATATTTCATTTTTAAATGTTACAGTGAATTTCTCATAACTTTTGTTGATTGATTTATTGTGTCAATTTCTATCCAGGGTGACCGTTTGAGTTTCACCCGCTACATATCTCCAAGGCGACTGTGGAAAGGCACCCGCAGCGCCTCACCAAGTAAATGTTAAATACAAAGAATAACTTATGACTACAACAATTCAAATTTCTGAAATTTCATTATTTGTTTTCTGATATTACTCCAATATTTCATTTTTTAAATGTTACAGTGAATTTCATAACTTTGTTGATTGATTTATTATGTCAACTTCTATCTAGGGCAGTGACCGTGTCCAAGTTTCACCCACTACATCTCTGTGGGTGATCGCGGAAAGGCACCGCAGCGTTCACCAAGTAAATGTTAAATACAGAATAAATTATGACTACACCAACTAAATTTCTGAAACTTTTGTTGTTGTTTTTCCGATATTACTGCACTATTTCATTTTTTAATGTTAGAGGTGAATTTCATAACTTTGTTGGATTGATTTATCGCGGTCAACATCCGGTCTACAGTTCCCACAAGAGGATATTGATGAGGAAAAAATATATTATTCGACAAACCCAATGTGAAAATCAACGGCTCCTTGAAGAAGGCCAATATGGAATATCTAGGTTTGATTAGGAAAATACCTTCACACCTGAGGAGAGGGAAAAGAATTGTATTTTCGCAACCACACAACTAATTTTGGGGTAAGTCAGATCTTTACATATTTTTATTAGCTATGATTGTCTCGACAACAAGTGTATTCCAACAGGACGAACACCTTCAAGAACTACCTACATAACCATATCAAAGATCACCACACCAATGTTTTCGGTAAAACCCCTATGGGAAAACATCCATGGCCCTGCCTAATGCACTCACTTGGAGTGCTTTATTAATGCAAAGAAAAAAGATTACAGAGATTTTACAAGAGAGTTTCTCACAATCAATCATCGGCAAATGACCCTCTATGCTCTTTAAATAGAGATCATGGACCAATCGTGTTAAGCCATGGATCAATGGTCATAAAGATCGAGGAGAGTGGCGAACCGGTCGGATAACTCTATGTCGGGAACATATTGTGACATCCCCATCCACATTTTACTCCCAATGCATTCATGTCCCAAGAAAAGCACCCTTAATTGTTTTTTGTGTGTG
>SNQJ01S0293855.1:0-10640 GCA_010110895.2 Picea sitchensis | reverse complement strand
TCCTTTCATGCAGACACAACCTAGGCTACTGAACGCCTTGGTTGACTATTGGAACCTTGATGCAGAGGCCTTCATGCTTGAGGGTCAATCGTTGACTCCAACGACCAAGGACATATACTTTTTGACTGGCCTCTCAAGGAGAGGGGAACTAGTCAATTTCCACACTTTTCCTTCTGGGCCTCTCAACATAGCGGAGTTGATTGGGCTCCACTGTGAAGCCGGTACCGACAAGATGGACATGCAAGTGCCAATAAGCAAGATCTCTGACCTATCATTGAAAGTGATAGTTTTGCTTATTGGGTGGATCACTAAATCTGTGGCTCTACATCAGGCCTCCTGGGCACACATGAATTGTGCGCTTCAGTGCTTAAATGCACAAATATTTGACTGGAGTACCACATTACTAGACTGCATGAAGAGGCAGTTGACTGAGTGCCATATGCAGAGGTACATGAACTTTGATTTTGGGACGATTCTTTGTGCTTTCTTCTTCTTCGAGAGTACCAGGTATCAATCCTAAAGAGATGATACGAGGTCACGAGGCCTCTCACCCTGCACTATGCATATGGGCGGTGTTGTTTCCATGATAGGGGGGAAGGAAGGACCATTGAGGCCTTCAATGACAAGTTTTTTGCTTGGTGGGTGCGACAGATTCCGGTTATAGAGGACTACCCCTATGTCGGGATCGACTTCTCGAGAGATCCTGAGATTCTGATACCTCCCAGAGAGCAGCAAGGAGAGATGGGTAAGTTTTCTTTGTTTTTTTTTCTTTCTTTTGCAAATTTATTTAATTTTTATGTTGTTTTTATATATATCATTTTTTGTATATACTAGAGTATCTGACAATTAAGTATGTGTTATGTGCAGATGTGGGGCCAGTGCGTCCAGCAGAATTCTCAAGGAACATGTGATGTCCTCGACCAGAGGTAGGACCAGCTGCAACTGGCGGACTAGTAGCAGTAGGAGGACCTCTAGTCAGAGAGGTTGAGAGAGTATTGAGATGGGTAGAGTGGAACTTTACCTCGCTCACTCGTGCAGTCCCCATGGCAGAGATCGAGGATCTACCATCATCTATGCAGCCTCATGTAGTGGGGGCACCACGGACTTGGGTCTGGATTTTTTGGCGTTTGTCAAACATCGTTGATCATTATAATAGGGCCAATAGGCCCCATCCTTAGTTATATTGGACCTCTTATGTGCTGAGGGAACTCCTTGTATATTTTTGAGGGCATAAGCCCCATGACTCTTTACTAGACGTAGTTTTGAGGCGCTTGCGTCCACCCATGTACTCTAATATGTTTGATATTACATATGGTTTTTTATGTATTTTTATGTCTTATGGATTACATCTACTTTACAAATGTATTTACATGTGCATGTGTGTGTCTTTCTTACATGTGTGCAAGATTCCAATCTAAAATTTGACTAGCTAGAGTATCTGTAACTTGATTTAATCTCCTAGGAACATGAAAATATGTAATATAATCAAAGTTTTGTTCTAAGAGACGTACTTTGAGGAATCGTCAGTGTAGAGTAGGGTTATGAACATGGTAGAATCCATTTAACTGAGACACAACCAGTTGGGCGTCTAAATAGACTCGGAGGTGAGAGATACCAAGTGACAAAGTGTCACGAAGTAACTCAATAAATGTGATATATTCGACGACATTGTTTGTGGTGTCACCTAAACATATACCTCTTGAAGATAGAAACTGGCCCTGAGGTGTGAAAATCACCCAAGCTGCGGAGGCAAGCCTCCGAGTGTGGCGTCTAGCGCCATCCGCGAATCCAATGAACACCTATGATTCACTTGACATCTGCCACAGTGAAGAAGATGACATAAAAAAATGACACGTCCATAAAACGAAAAACCCAAAAAGTAATAGTACCAATACTATACATATATTACAAAAAGTCACCCAAGGCGACCTACCTATGAGTAATACTTCTTGAGGTAGATCCCATTTCTAGGCTCCGCCAAAACATTTCCCTCAAAGTCCACTAGATGATAAGTGCCCTTCTGTAGTACTTATTTCACGATGAAAGGTCCGAACCACATGGGTTTGAACTTGCCTACCCCTAAGGAGTCCTTATCTTGGTCATAAACCAGGACAAGGTCACCTTCAGAGAAAATCTGAGGATGAACAGACCAATCATACTGACACTTGAATTTTTGTTTGTGAGCCTCGTTAGACAAGGCCGCATCATGACACTGTTCATTGAGATGTTCGAGGTATAGTAACCATTCTTCAAGTGGTGAAGTATCTGACAATAAATGTACGACCAAATTTAACGATGGGATCTGGCATTCTATAGGAAAGACTGCTTCCAGCCCATAAATGAGTTGAAAAGGTGAGAAATCGATTGCAGTCTTAATAGATGTTCGGTAAGCCCATAATTCTAAATATAACATCAAATGCCAATTTGACTTGGCTGAATTGATCGTTCGCTCTAGAATGGTTTTAAGATATTTATTTACAGCTTCCACCTGACCATTCGCTTGGGGGTAATAAGGTGATGAATGTTCTTACCTCAACCTAATATTTGATGTTAACTCGGTCATCATTTTGTTCTGAAAGTGACTGCCATGGTTAGTGATAATCTCTCTTGGGACATCGAACCTTACGATTATCTGGTTGAACAAAAAGAGAGATGATGTCTCCCCGTCATATTTGAATGTTGGAATAGCTTCGACCCACTTGGTGAAGTAGTCTACTGCTACGATGATATAGCGGTGCCCCCTTGTTGAAGGGGGGTTGTATGTAGTGTAATCAATCCCCCATTTAGTGAAGGGACCAACGGTAATAACGGGAAAAATGGGAGCGGGGTGTGCCCTCATCTTCTGAGAGAATATCTGACATGGGTGGAACTTCTTGACTGATTGAACACAATCTTTGATTAATGTCGGCTAGACGTAACCGAATTGTAGAATCTTTTGGGTTATTTCCAACCTAGACAAATGACCGCCACATGATCCAATGTGGCAATCTTTAAGCGTGATTTCCACTTCTTCATGAGTGAGACATCGACAGAATATGCAGTCTACACCTCAATGATACAATGTGTCCTCGAGTATGAGATAATTCTTAGCTTGATGGCGTATACGGTGACACTCATCACGAGAAGCCGAGGCAAGACACTTCAAATTCTGGAGGTAGACAATCACATCTCCATACTAGGGGTTAGAAGACGCAATCAAAAACATGTCTCCTTTGATAGGTGACTCGTCGGGTATAACATCACCTGATTCAACCGGAAGCTCCGATATGAGTTCTGCAAAGACCATCGAATTTTTGGATTTCGCCGAAACGAATTCCAAGTCAAATTCCTGGAGGATAACTATCCATCTACCGATTTTTCCACTGATGACTCATCGTGTCAATATGTATTGAAATGTATTCATGACGAAAATGAAGGTGGTCTTGCGAAACAAAATATAATGATGGAACTGTTGGACAACATGAACTGCTGCCAACGCAAGTTTTTCGATATGGGAATAATTGAGTTCTGGTCCAACTAGGCATCGAATTAGGTAATAAATCACGTATTCTGAGAGTAAATCATCCTCCTGAACTAAGACCATACCGATGGTCGACTCTGCAATGACCAAGTATAATAGGAAATCTTTATTATAATTGGGTGGCCGAAGCAGAGGGGTTGATATGAGGGCACTTTTCAATGCTACGAAAGAGTGTTGAGCAACTTCATCCCAATGAAAAGGAACATCCTTCTTCAATAAATGCATAAAACCCTTTGTGATCTCAACATAGTTTGCGATGAAACGCCATAGAAAATTCGCCTTTCCCTGCAGACTCTGAAGTTGAGGGATGGTGCACGGGGGAGGAAATTGAACTATTGCCTCAACCTTGAGAGGATCGACCATGATCCCTGTTGTCGAAACGATGAAACCTAACAGATGACCTGATGTGATGCAAAAACTACACTTGTTTGGATTCAAGCAGATTCGGTAGTAGCGACACCATTCAAGGATAAGTCAGAGGTGTTCTGGATGATCAACTCTCTTGCGAGATCGTGACGCTAAATCATCGAGGTAAGCCTTGAATATGTGTTTGAGTTTGTGGAAAGAAAAAGACATGTCCCATTGAAACATAGCTCCAACATTTTTCAGACCAAAGGCATCTTACGATAAGTGAATGTACCCTATGGACAGATGAAAGTGGTTTTGTGTTGGTCTTCGGGTTTGATAAGTATCTGATTGTATCCTGAAAAACCATCCATGAACAAAAAGGCCTCACATCCTGTGCATTCATTGACTATCTGGTCAATAAATGGCATGGGGAAATTATCTTTTGGGCAGGCCTTGTTCAGATCACGAAAGTTTGTGCATATGCGAATCATACCCTATTTTTTATTGACTGGCACGAGATTCGACACCCATTGAGTCAATTGGATGGAGTAGATGAAACCATCTTTAAGTAGTTTCTCTACTTCAACCTTGATAACTTCTACTTTCCTAGGATTGACCGAACGAATCTTCTGCCGGACCAGCTTGACATAAGGATAAGTCATGATTTCATGTTCAACAATTCTTGGGTCTATGCCTGACATCTCCTCGTAAGACCAGACAAAGACGTCACATAATTCTTTAAATAAATCTGTGTAGATTTGAATTTTCTATGGAGAGCAGTCCACTTCGACGAAGATATTATCTACAATTCCAAGGGTTCTGGAGATGTCAATAGGTATCGTCTCGGCTATTGTGGCCATATTTCCTTCAACGTAAATCACGTGTGTTGCTAAAGGATTGATATGACAATCTTTATCTCCATTCATGGTTAGAGTGAATTCTCCTGCTTCAATTTGTCTTAACTCTGGGAGGAAGTAAGATCTATGATGAAGATCATCCCAAGGTCTGTCCAGACTAGTCATTGCCTCAATAATCACTTCATTTGAAGCTAATACTAAATTTAAAGAATCTGTATCAGCAAGGGAACCTTGAGCCCAAATAGGCTTGAGCACCAGATCTAACTCTCGTGCTGGAGTCGGATCGGGGTCGGCATAATCTTGTTGAGTGATCGAGTATGTAAATTCTACCATGGAAAAAGGCATGGCCAAGCCATGGTACTTTGTACCTTCCATCGTAGTGGATGGGGAAGGAAGGGTCCATAGATCATGAAAGTACATTGTGCGAAACGATGAGATTTGAAAAATTTCAGCATGAGGCTGGTTAGGGACAACTATCATATAATGGACATTTCCGGTCGGAGGTGGGTAATCAAAAGTACCCATCAATGATGGGCACAGACCAACCCCTACATTGACGATGCCATGCTGGGGGTTATCAATTATCGGGACTGTGGAGACTCTCGATGAAGGGTTAGGACAAGAGAAGGATTACTGATTAATGGTCACAATTTGGCCCTCGTGAGGAAACAATAAGACCCGGAATAGTGTCATGACCACTTCTTGCATAACGTAGGTCCAAATCCTACCTAAAAAAATATTGTAGTTGAGGGACGCATCAACCACTTCAACTTCGACACACACAATTTCCCCCCCCCAACTGCACGGGGAAAGAGGGGATGATCCCATGTGGTTGGAAAGAAGGACCGTCAAAAGCTGTAAGTAGAGTAGGTGACGGAGACAAAATGGGTTGGCTGATGGCCTTCCAACATGCCAAAGACATCACGCATGTCGAGGCACCCTCATCCACCACTGTACGAAAAATATTTCGGGTAAACGTTTTCGTGGTATAAGCCACTATCATCTGAAAAACAACGTGGTAAGGAAGACGAGGTTTTAAGTCGGAGGTATCAAGCATGATAATTCACAGATTACAAGTTTTGGTAGAGCCTAGGGTAGCTAACAGGGCCTTTCTCTGGGAAGGGCAACTATGGAGGACTTCCAAAGCAGACATCGCACAAGGGGTTTGTGATAAATCCTCCACCACAGAGTAGTTCTGGGTGGCTCTTGCATTTGGGTTGTAAAAATATTTTTTGAACGCACCTTTGGGGATGCGTGTCATTTTTTTTCCCAACATATTCTCAATATGAAGGGGAAGAGGTGGGTTTTTGGCTTCTTTACCTTTCTCAGAGGTGCCTGGATTTTCGTAATCATGTTCTCTAGTCGTTATATAATCATCACCTTTCATCATATAGACGTTTGCGGATGAAGGATTACTTGAAGACAGAGGGGGTCCTTGACTGCCCCCTTCCACGCTCGAGGAGGATTGAGTTAGATTTTTCCCGTGCAGGAACGAGTTCATTAACAAGACAGGTTGTTGCTGTGCCAATAAATTTTGGGCCTTCGCAAGCTGAGGGCACTGATGGGTCGGGTGGTCTTCCTTGCAAAGATTACAAGGATACTTTGACTTCTTCTTTTTAGTGTCGCCCCTGCCAGCATTATTGGTGGGTTTCTTATCCCCCTTACCCTTTTTCCATTATTTCTTCTTTCCATCAGGCTGTTGGGTGGCCTTTGGGTTGGTCGTTTTCACACTGTGTACATCCAACTTTTGGGTAGGGGGAGTAGCCAAACTAGTGGTTTGGATGGCCATTGTCTATTGTATCGAAAATTGTTGCAATTAATTTGTCAATGGATCAACGGGCTTAGTTTGTGTTGAACCAATAATTCCATCAGCATGTGGTCTAGACCTTTTCCTAGTTTTTTCAAGGATTGACCTCGGTTCATCCGATAAAATCTCGTAGAGTAAACCAAATTGAGACTAAATTAGCTCTAGCTATTATGCTCTCATTATCGTGTCTTCCTCGGAAAACACTATGGACATTGTGACGTCTTTAGATAAATGGGTACCAAAGACTTAAGGAACCACTCTAGCAAGAATGCTGGTGGGACTGCTACTTTGATGAAACTCTTCTGGCATCTCCATTCTCGGATATGATCCAAGATATGGTTCGCTTTTTTCTGCTTGAAATTGTCCAGCAATTCTGTGACGACGTCGTATCTCACAGGTAATTGGAAATGGTTCAGGAAATCCATTACCAATTCACCGAAGGAAGAGTATCGTGAGTGGTCGATCTCAATGTACCATTTTGCAGCACTCCCTATGAGAGTGATTTGAAACAATCACAACTGAATGGAGTCTTCTCTTAATGAGTTGGAAGAGCACCATAAGTGGAAGGTAGTCATGTGATCACCAGGATCTTCGTTAGGCTTGGCCTCAAATTTTGGAATGTCCAAAGGAAAATTGGTTGGCATGGGAGGCCAACTCGGATCATGACAAATGGGGTCATTTAAGAGCCTTGTCAAATATGGCAAGTGCAGGTTTGCCGGAAACGGTAGTTTGGGTTCTGGATTGTAGCTGGGGAAAAAGGATCATGGGGTTTGAATGGCACCAGGTTTCCAGGAAAAGTTAGGTTGCTGGCCAGGTTTCTGGTAATAACCATGACTGTGACCAAAGTACATATTTGTGTGCTTGTTGAGACATATCTGTTGGTTCCCATAATAAGACATAAAGGGATGAGATTACATCGCATTTCGAGGATTTTGGGAGGGGTTTCCCCCTGTTCATCTAACGTGCATAGGCGTTGGACCTTTTTTGGGGTTCCACTGGGTATGGAAAGGGTTCCCCCTGATCGACATCCTTGGCAAGGGGACTGGTCCCTGCCATGGATTCCAAGATCCTTGTGAGGAAGGAATTCCTAAGTGTGACCCCTGTGCAGGAATAATACCTTGTACAGGATGTGGTTGTCCATAACCGGGGTTTCCCCTAGCCGAAATGATAGCCGATGAGAAAGCATTGTTACCAAATGCGTCGAACAAAGAGAAAGGTGTCAAACCAACTGACATATTATAAGGAGGGAGTGCTTGAATGCCTACTCCAAACAAGTTTATGTTAGGACCGACGAAGTGTTGAGGAACACTGTTGAGTGAGGGGGACAAAGGGGGTATATGACTCTCGCCGTAAGGGAAAGTGATAAAGGGAGAAAAAGTGCCCCCAATAGATCCTTGCAGAGGAGCATTGGAACTCCCTGCTCCCAGACCCAAAGTTTGTAGAGTGGAGGAAGAAAGTAAAATACTTGTACCAAAGCCAAACATCATGTATGAGAAAGGAGATCATGTCATGTTCTGAGTAAACGGAGCAGTGATCGCCGCCAGGGACGGAATTAGACTGCTGCCCGACGTAGAAGCAGTCGAGACCATGGTGGCCTGGACCAACGACGATTGGTTAGGAGGTGGAAAACCCCCAGTAGTGACAGTCATGAAGGAAATATCAGTATTCCCTGAGGAAGTGGCAACGTGTGCTTCCATTGTGGCTGGTGACACTGCCAGAAGCTCGTAAGGTAGAACCTATATGAAGATGGGTGCTGATAGAGCAGTGACGGGAGGGTTGTAAGGACCAAGAGCCTCTTCTACGAGGTCAAAAATGATTGGTTCCTCTAGAATAGAAAGTTCTTCTCTTGAAAAAGGGTTGGACACAGTTTCCTATAACCCGATTGTCTCAAAATACCCTTGTTGGTCTAATTTTTTCCTTAGTGGTGGTGGGGGGTTTAAGGTCAATCGCCGACAGGACCAGAAGCCTTCACGACCGATGGAAATCTTGATCCTCCATTGTGTGAGAAGATCAAAGACACACTAGGGAAATATATAATCGTTTGAAAACCAACACACACTAAAAAAAGGTACCTATGAGATAAAACAAGTAGTCACTAACTAGTTGGAAGGACAGTTACAACAACCAACACTAGAGAAACTTACTGGTGCAAGTGAAACTCAAATACGGAAGCACCCTCTGGGTATACTTTGCAAAGCGTGGCCCGATGTCTATTCTAGGTACCGCGGTGCACCCCCGCTGTCACCTGTGTAAGTCACTAGAAAGATAGGCAACTAGGTTTCCAACGTGCAAACAGGCACCAGGCAGGTACAATTAACAGTTGGGTGGACCGCAATGAGCAGGGTATCAAGCCCGGAACCTATCAAGGGTATCAGAATCAAGTCTTCTAGAAGACAACTGAGGACCTTGAACGGATTCGAGACCCACAAAGCTCCATGGAAAATGCAATCAACGGAATCCCAAGACAAGCCATCTATATGCGTTCCCCACTACGTTTGGTCCGACTTTGGAGGGGTTATCTTCGCTACCTTTCCTTACGCGACCTCATGTTTATCTCCCGTGTTAGAGAGGGGTCCCAGATAAATTTTACGATACTGGACTTTTGACACTCCCTAGAACAGACTCTTAGGTATGTTTTTCAGCCTTGAAGAGTTTCCTCTCCAATCCTAAATCAAGGCTCTAGCCTAGACTAGTTGATGTACCCTACAAAACATAAAGTCTAGTTGATTTTAATTAATCGTTATTTTTTGGGCTTGTCTTAAGTCAAAGGTTATGAAAGTAAAACTAGTGATGTTTTGAGAGATGAAAGAGAAGATAAACAATAAGATGGAAACAATATGACTTCTTCTTGACAAATTCATACTTTCTCTTTTTAATTTTTTTTTTAAACCAACTTTTCAAACTTTTTCTTTCTAAGATCTTTTAACTGAAAAATCAAACAAGTTTTCGCTCGACTACGAGCTACTTATTGTCCTAAGTCAATCAGCCAAGAACTTATGAAAACAATCTTTTTCCTATTGATTAAAGCAAACAACCAACTCTTTAACCAAACCAAGAAGTAAAAAATTTCAACATGCTTCAAAATACTAGAATTGAAGAAAATGCATTCCTTTTCTTTCTTCTAAAGCAAGAAAAATGATAAAGTGAAGACAAAATAGAAACCAAAAAAACACTTTTGTCCCTACTGCGGATCACAGGGAGTCACTTCACTGAAACCTCAAAAAAATGGTTGATCACAAAAAGACTCACAGGTTTGTCTAAGACTACTACAAAAAATTTAAGAAATCTGTTTCATGAAAATAAAACTATTCTATGGTCAAACCTAGGCTACCAACTGTGATCATGGAGACTAGGGTAGAGACCAAAAAAGACCACTGAAAAGACTGTCTTTTGAAAGGTAAGAGGATGACTGCCTCTCTTTGTCAAAATATCTTCCCAACACAGATACATGACTGTCACCACAACAACTAGCGTATATATGCATGTTGTCCAAAGGAAGAGTGTGTATGGATGCATGCATAACTACTACAGGGCACGTATAGCTCTGTAAATGCTAAAAAAAGTGAAAAACACAATCCAACATAGATAGGGAGCACTGGTAATGAAAACCAGAGTCCCTCAGAGACAAAGAAAATAACTTTGGCAAAGAGAATGGAAGGAAACTTTTGATCAAACAAAGATAATCTAAGGCTATTCCTATGCTATAGACTGCAACACAGATACTATGACCAAATCCAGGAAACCCCTGAGAAGGATCACTCCTGATAGGGAAAGAGGATGACTGCCTCTAAAAAAAAATTTCTAGACTTAAGCATGAAACTGACACTTCAGTAGCCCAACGGATATACGTGGGCTATCTAAAGGTAGGGTGCATGTATACGTGGGCATGGATTCTACAAGCCACATATAAAAACTTAGAAAAAAGGTAATAAACCAATTCTAAAATACCCAAAAAGTATCCCTAAAAAACCCTAGAGATTCCCCAGTATGGTCGCTAATTATGTTGTGGGTGGGAAATCCCCCCTATGGACTAGCATTAATGGTTTTATCATGCATGCATAAATGACCTAAAGTCTCCTACTTTTTACCAACATCCCAATCATAAACC
>SNQJ01S0293854.1:0-10640 GCA_010110895.2 Picea sitchensis | reverse complement strand
GACCTTGCAACATTGTATCAACATATTGGACCTTTGTTGTGCCTGGAAGATAGGTAGTGACTGTAGGTGGGCATTGGCCATACACTGCTTCATTTGGGGTCATTTTAGTGGTCGTATGATAGGAAGTATTGTACCACCATTCTGCCAAGGGGAGCCATTGCACCCACTGGTGTTGTTTGTCCGAAGCAAAATACTGCAAGTGGGTTTCCAAACATTTGTTGACCACTTCCAATTCGTCGTGGGAATGGGGGTGATAGGTTGTGCTCATGTTCAGTTGGGTGCCTTGCAATTTAAACAGCGCTTTCCAAAATGTGCTTGTGAAAGTGGGGTCACAATCAGATACAATAGAGGTGGGCATGCCATGTAACTAGAAAATTTGATCAAGGAAAACTTGTGCAGGGCGGGGTAAGGCAAAAAAAATGAGCATACATGGAGAGGCGATCAACCACCACCATGATGACGGACTTGTTCCCAGCTTTAGGAAGGCCCACTGTAAAATCCATGGATATTTTTGTCCATATAGAAGCTGGAATAGGCGCCTAGAGACTTGATAGTTTCACCTTTATTACGTTGGCACACCTCACATTCTGTGACAAAGTGAAGGATATCCTTCTTCATGCCTGCCTAGAAAAAAGAACGATGGGCACAAGCATATGTCTTTTGGAAGCCTGAGTGACCCGCAATAGCTGATGGGTGCAACTCATTTAAGAGCCTCGACTTGAGTGCTAAAGACGGTGAGAGAACCAGGTGATCCTTATATCTGAGAATATGGTCTTGCCAAGTGTATCTGATGGGAGGATTAGGGTGCTCCTGAAGGCGCTAAATTAACTTGGAGAGAGTCGGGTGTGTTAGCCACTCTTGGCGTACTTCATCAATGCAATCAGGGATCGGTAAGGATAAGGCAAAGAGGGAGCCATCTTCCTCATGTTGGTGTGATAATGCATGGGCTACTATATTATCTCTTCCCTTTTTGTATATGATTTCATAATCATAACCCAACATTTTGATCAGCCACTTATTTTGTTATGGGGAGGATAACCCTTGCTCCAAAAAATATTTCAGACTATGGTGATTTGTTTTGATCTGAAAATGACATCCCAAGAGATATGGCCGCCATGTGTGCACCGCAGGGAGAATGGTTGTCATTTCTTTTTCATACGTAGATCTACCCAGATTGCGGCCACTCAACGCTTGGCTAGTAAAGGCCAAAGGTCAACCATCTTGTGTGAGCACTACGCCTATACCAGTGCCAGAATCATCTAATTCCACCACAAAGGTTTTGTTGAAGTCAGGCGCTGCTAGGACAGGAGTAATGCACATGGCCCTCTTTAATTCTGTGAAGGCTTGCTCAATAGCATGTGTCCAATAAAATGCATTCTTCTTAAGAAGGTTCGTCAATGGCTTAGCAATTTTTCCATACTAGTGGACAAATTTCCTGCAATATCCTGAGAGACTAAGAAAACCCCTTGGGCGCTTTAAGGTCTTGGGTCGCAACCACTCCTGCATAGCTTATATCTTTTTGGGGTCCACTTTTACCCCTTCTCGACTAACAAGGTGTCCCAAGTATTCCACTTCACTGGCTCCAAATGAACATTTGGTCTTTTTGACAAACAATTGGTTTTCCTGTAGCAAGTGAAGGACTTTGTCCACATGAAGAAGGTGGCTATCCCAAGTGCCGCTGTAAATGAAAACCAAGACAAACTTTCGAAGGTAAGGTTTCAATAATTTAGTCATGAGACTTTGGAAGGTGGATGGGGCATTGTAAAGGCCAAAAGGCATGACCAAGAATTGATAATGTCCTTCATGAGTTTTGAAAGCAGTTTTCGGAATACCTGCCTACTTCATCCGGATCTTGGCACCTTATTCCAAGAATGTGGAGAACCCCAAGGGGAGTGGGAGGAATGAGTACGCTCATAATGGGAATGTTGAGGGTCCTCTGCATTGGGCTCTACCTGCTTACCTTTTGTGAATGGTTGCATGGCTTCACGGATGGCTACTTGGATTACTGTAGGGACTGGCTACTTGATTGTTGCTTGTATGGTAGCGGGGATGGATTCCATGTGCGATTCTAAGCAGGATAGCTCTCCCAGTCTTCTTGGGTCTGAGCTCAAGTGGTTGGCATGGTAGCGACTGAGGTAGTATTTTTATTTTTTTACTCATGCGTAGTTATACTCTGCCCTAAATAGTTCTGCAGTGGTAGAATTCCCAAATTCTCAATAATAAAAAATGCGGCATGGAGTGTTTCTGCAACGAAAAAATTTGAGAGGGGCCAATTTGCAGTGCAATATATCAATTGTTGTCGTCCCAAGGGTTAGGGTTTGCAAGGTGTCTACAATCAAGGGTTTGTCATGTGCTATATCTCTCTTATATATGTGCGGGGTCCAATAGTCGGCCCAATATCTCAGGGCACCAACTAAAGAGGCTAGACTATACCCTTAGTCGTACTACTCAACTACCCAGGTACTAGAGAGTCTCTTCCCAAGTGTTGTTCTTGGTGACACTATAGCAGTCAAGCAGTTGATCGATTTATCTATGGAGGGCTTCAGGATGTCTAGGTCGATCCATATACAAGTGTTGTCTGATGCGCTACCACTCGAAGGGGTACCAACAAGGGTTACAAGGGTGGCCAACAGAGATGTGAGCTTAAGAACTACTAGTATTTCCTGCGTGTATTATTCTCCGACCGTGGGTTTATGCGCGTAAGGACAGATCTTTATGGCTTAAAGACGTCAGAATACGTCTCTACCCTGAAACAAAAATTTACCCCACAAGTCTTGCCCAGGAAAGAGCTTCGATACCACTTGCAATATTCCAGATGTAATATAATATGTAGAACAAAAATATTTAGCAAGCAATGGCGGAACAACGATGATATATCCAGAATAATACCAGAATAACACCAAAAAGAGCACCTTTATTAATGATAGCAATGTTCACTTGCCTCTTCGAGGGGGCAACCTCCGACAAAGCAAAGCTCTATTACAATAATCTCCAAGACAAAAATATCCAATGCCTCCTACTCTTATTTATAGTAATTGTACCTTCTAAGGAAACTTCTAGAGGAAGATCTTTCTTCTATTAGGTCTTCTTACATTGACTTATTCTCCTTTATTTATTAGGCCTTATTAACTAATGTCAGCCTTTTTTACATAGAAAACATATCCTACTAACTAATGACTGATGGAGAGGGGTTAGGATCGGATCCTAACAATAGGAGTCCCCACAGAGTTTTGGGGAGGAAGACTCTTGAGGAGGCCTTCACTGGGAGCAGGCCCGATGTTGAGCACATTCGCATTTTTGGATGCTTGACATACTCTCATGTCCCCTCAGAGAAGAGGACAAGGCTAGATCCCACAACACAGCAGGGGATCTTAGTTCAAAGATTATCCAACCACCACAACCACCACTTTCCACCAAGGGGATCTTAGTTGAACACAAAAGATTATCAAAGACAATATTTGGAAATTCCACTTCTCTGGGGAAAACCTTATTCAAAGCTTCAGTCTAAAATACATACAGAAAACAATAGTTATGTTCAAAAATGAAGGACATACAATCTGTATGACCCTGTACAATTCTGGGTTTCTTTGTTGGGCATCCGTACGACTATACGGAGCTTCTTAGTACTGATCGGGTTCCTCTTTTTCTCGCTGCAGGTGATCACACAGTGTTTGATATCAATATCTGATATCCTCTTCACCTCTCAACTGTACTGGTACGGCCCCTTCCTCTTCTTCTACAAGTATGGCCCTCTCCCAACCTCAATCTGTACGGAACGTACGGATTTTCTTTTGTTGGTTGCAGGTTCTAATTACTTGGCCCTGGGAGATCTCTTTGGACCCTTGCTTGGCCCCCTTATCTCCTTTGCCTTGTCTCAGCTAGATTTCTCCTTGCCCTTGCTTGGCCTCTTTGCATGACCCTACTCAGCATGTATGCTTGAACCTGCTCGGCCTCCTTGACTGGTTCTCCTTAACATGTCTCTCGACCTCCTTTGGAAGAGCCTCCTCACTCAATCGACTGTCTTCTCTCTCTTGAGGTGACGTGAAATGAGGCTCTCTAGGTATAATATAACCCTAGCCTCTCTCTCATGCAATTATGGCCCTTAGATCTTCTTCTCAATACCTACCTAGATCTGATGGTGGGGACTTAATCACTCATTGAGACAACTTAAGTCACATCAAACGGTTGCAACTTAGTCTCAAGTTGACTTAAGCGATCCCCACCCTCATTATGTTGTCTAGACATAAAGTGGGCCCCTTCCACACTACTAGACACCCCTAGTGTGGAAGTACCTACCCAAGCTACATAATCTAACACTCCCTCTTAGCAAGGGTTGTACTGCCACTGGGGTTGCCTCCTCCATGGTCCACATCACTGTGAATCTCTCCCTCTGAATCTGAGAGACCCATCCTCTCCAAGTCTAAATACTCAACCTGCTCTGCTCTGTAGTTGTTGTTGCCATCTATACTGGGACCATCTGAGTATCCCCATTCCTCCAACTGAGTCCATTCCCACCATGTGGGTCTACTGAAGATAGCTTCCTGCTCTTTTAAGTATGAAGCAACTGTCTCATCACCTCCATCCTTGAAATTGTAAATAGGTTGTCCCCACAACTTGTACAGGCGATCCTCGCTGATGCCTATCATCACAGGTGGTCCTCGTGCCTGACCTCTAACAGAGCAAATATGCAAACCACAACCAAAGAAACTGACATTGTAGCCTTGATGTTCCAAGGCTGAGATTGGGAGTATACCGACTCTCATACCTGGCACATAAAGTACCCCTAGCACCCTTAGAATCCTTCCAGATTCTATTTGTAGTGATACCACCCCTTTTCCTCGAACTGCCACCAAGCTAGAGTGCACACCACATCTCACAAAACCTAAGTCTTCTGTTGTAAACTCCTGAAGGACAAGTCTTTCACCTGTCATGTGACATGTGGCACCGCTATCTATGTACCACCCTTCCCTATGCCTGTCCTATGTGTCGAGAAACAAAGTATATTCGTCTTGAAACATTTTTGAAAACTCACAGGTTGTGGCAACGAAATGTTGCTCTTCTTCTTCATGTTTATCCTCGACTTCATCTGAGGTTGCTACCTCCTTCCTTTTTCCTCTTGCTCCATAGCCCTTCTTGGCTTGAGGGCACTAGCTTGCATAATGCCCAAACTCTCCACACACATAGCATTGGACATGTGAAAGATCCTTCTTTGGCCTACCACTCCTGGCTCCCCTTGTAAGGGTTGTTCCTCTTCTGCCTCTAGTTCCCTTCTTAGAGGTAAGAGCAAGGTTCTCCTCCTCTTCATCCTCATCTACGTCTCGCCCTCTCCTAATCTCTTCTTGGCAGCAGTCGTTCAATAACCTGTCCCAATCTGGCAAATTTTCTCTGGCCACCATCCCTGAAATAAAGGGATCCCACTACTTTGGGAAGCCTCTCAAGGCAGATCGAACTATCTCAGCTGGTGAGAGCTTCACTCCCACTGCAAGAAGTTCATCTAGTAGTTGCTTCACTTTGGTGAGATAGGTTGTGACACCTTCCCCTTTAGTCATCTTGGTGTGCTGAAGTCTTTCCTTGAGAGCCATGATTCTGCTCTCGTGCTTAGCCTCAAATAGTCCCTTCAGATGTGTCCACATTTCATGAGTTGTTTGTTTCTCCCCAATATTGGGTATGAGGTGACCCTTCACCCCGTCTAGGAGGATCCTCTAAGCTCTGATCTCTAGAGCATAATGCAATTCCTTGTCCTTAGGATCACTTGGAATTGTGGTTTTCTTCTCAACAATATCCCAAACCTTACTTTCTTGAAGGGCATTCTTCATTCGGTACTTCCATTGTACGTAGTTGGAGGCACCATCCAATCTATCCTCATATTTGATATTTGTAGCCATCTTGCTACTTAACTCTAGCTCCTTCTAGAGACCCTTATTAATTCAGTACCTTGAGAAGCAACCTTGGGCCTGCTCCCTCTTAAACTGAACAGATCGGCTTTCCTCAAAAATCCTCTTTCTTTAGCTAGGAGAATTTATAGTCTCTTCAACACCCTCTCTCAAGGTCAAATCTAATATAGGAAGCCTGACTTGGCTTACTAGGGTCTCTTTGGTAGCTAGGTCGACTTTCCCTTCATTGTCCCTGGAGCACAATACATTAAAAACAAATCTTTTGGAGTTGTCAAAGGTTCAACTCTGATACCATGTAAAACAAAAATAGCATAAACCCATATGCATACACGGTAAATATCAGATCCAAAATACTTGACTGAGAACAGACATTTTTGTCCAATACTCATCAATAAAATAATGACATGAACAACCACACAAAAGACTATCAAAGCCAATATTTGGAAATCCCACTTCTCTGGGCAAAACCTTATTCAAAGCTTCAGTCTGAAATACATATAGAAAACAACAGTTCTGTTCAAAAATGAAGGACATACAGTCCGTACGACCCCGTACAATTTTGGGTTTCTTTGTTGGGTGTCCGTACAACTGTACGGAGCTTCTTGGTACTGATCGGGTTCCTCTTTTTCTCGCTGCAGGTGATCACACAGTCTTTGATATCAGTGTCTGATATCCTCTTCACCTCTCAACTATACTGGTACGAACCCTTCCTCTTCTTCTGCAAGTATGGCCCTCTCTTGGCCTCAATCCATACGAATTGTACGTATTTTTTTTTGTTGGCTGCAGGTTCTAATTACTTCGCCCTGGGAGATCTCTTTGGACCCTTGCTTGGCCCCCTTATCTCCTTTTCCTTGTCTCAGCTCGGTTTCTCCTTGCCCTTGCTTGGCCTCTTTGCATGACCCTACTCGACCTGTATGTTTGACCCTGCTCGGCCTCCTTGACTAGTTCTCCTTAACCTGTCTCTTGACCTCCCTTGGAAGAGCCTCCTCACTCAGTTGACTGTCTTCTCTCTCTTGAGGTGAGGTGAAATGAGGCTCTCTAGGTATAATATAACCCTATCCTCTCTCATACAATTATGGCCCTTAGATCTTCTTCTCAATACCTAGATCTAATGGTGGGGACTTAATCACTCATTGAGACAACTTAAATCACATCCAACGATTGTGACTTAATCTCAAGTTGACTTAAGTGATCCCCACCCTCGTTATGTTGTCTAGACATAAAGTGGGCCCCTTCCACACTACTAGACACCCCTGGTGTGGAAGTACCTGCCCAAGCATCATAATCTAACAATGGTGAGCAGAGATGTCAGATTCCAGGAGGGTAGAGCTTTCAAGAGGTCTCTCGAGTCAAGAGATAGAGTTGAGGAGGTCCCGGAGACTCAGATTGATGTATCATAGGGGACATCGCCTTAGGTGTCAAGTACACCAATTTCAGGGGTGATAGGGTCACCTTGCACAGCTTCAGGATCAAAGGTGCAGAGTATTCAGGCAGAGGGTGTAGAGGCTTCAAGATCTCAAAGTGTTGGGATTAGATTTGAGGCTAAGACTATTGAGTGTGGAGATATCACTTCTCCTTTGGTTACAGCAAGGAAGAGATTGTTCGAGAGAGCAGAGCACCAGAGAGGCTTGGGTCCTACTTGGCGATGGTGACGAGCCTCACAGATTCAGAGCCCACGACATTCGTGTAGGCAGTTGACCAGCAGGTTTGGCGAGAGGCCATGTTGGAGGAGTATGACTCCATTATGCGCAATGATGTATGGGAGGTGGTGTCGAGGCCAATGGGGAAGTCAGTTGTGTCTTCCAAATAGTTGTACAAGACCAAGTATGTTGCAGATGGAAACATAGAGAAACACAAGGCCCAGTTTGTGGCGAGAGGATTCTCTCAGATAGAGGGAATCAACTATGATGAGACGTTTGCACCAGATGCGAGATACACTTCTATCTAGAGCATTCTTGCAATAGCAGCAGAGATGGGTTGGAGGATACATCAGATGGATGTAAAGACCACATTTTTGAATGGCTTTATTAAGGAGGTGTACATAGAGCAGTCGCAGGGGTTTGAGGTGTTGGACAGAGATTCTCATGTGTGCCATTTGAGAAAGGCACTATATGGTCTGAAGCAAGATCCCAGAGCTTGGTATTCACGGATAAACACTTATTTGCTTCAGATAGGGTTTGAGAAGAGAGAGGCAGATTCTAACCTCTACTACATCAATAGAGGTGAGGATACACTCATTCTCATACTATATGTGGATAATTTGTTCATCACGGGAGAAGAGCATCTCGTAGTTGAGTCTTGCATCAGAGTTTGAGATGACAAACATTGGATTGCTACACTATTTCTTGGCCATGGAAGTTTGGCAGGAGGAGGGTCATATCTTTTTGGGACAGGGGAAGTATGCAGCAGAAACCTTGAGCAAATTTCATATGGAGGACTACATGCCCATGTCTACACCTATGGTCACCAACTACAAGAAGCTTAGTGCTTTAAATTCCGAGTTTTGGTGGATGTTACAGGATACAGGCAATTGATCGGGTCGTTGATGTACCGGGTCAACACTAGACCAGATATTTGTTTTGTCGTGAACACTCTCAGCCAGTACATGGTGGAGCCTAGGAGTGTTCACTGGATTGGGGCAAAGCATGTTCAGAGGTATATTGCAGGATCAGTGGATTTTGGTTTGGACTGTGTCAAAGGAGATGGTGTGAGTTTGGTTAGCTACACAGACTCAAACTAGGCAGGATGTGCCATTAACAGGAAGAGCACCTCAGGGTGTTGTTTTGGGTTGGGGTCAAGAGTTGTTTCCTGTTTCAGTTGAAAACAGAAGTCGATAGCTTTGAGTTCATCTAAGGTAGAGTACATGGCATCCAGTCAAGCCAGTTGCGAGGCCATTTAGCTTCGTAAGTTGTTGGTTGGTTTATTTGGTCAAGAGTTGTTTCCGACAGTCATTCACTGTGATAATCAGAGTTGTATCAAACTCTTTGAGAATCCAATGTTTCATGACAGGTTGAAGCATATTGAGATCAGGTATCATTTCATCAGATATTGGGTTCAGCGTCGAGCAGTTCAGCTTAAGTATATTCCGACTGATGAGCAGGTGGCAGACATTCTCACCAAGGCCTTGCCAAGATGCAAGCATGTCTACTTCAGAGACAAGATGGGCTTGGTGAGAAACACTTTCCTCGATAAGAGGGAGTGTTGAGTTTTGGTGTACCTTGCGAAGTGGTCCCCTTGTGGTTGTCTCTCTCTAACCACAAGAGGGAAATGGTTTGACCCTTGTCCTTTACTTTATGTCTAATTTCACATTGACTTAGGAGTTTTAAGTCAAAAGTGAAACTTGTCACTTAAGGCAAAAAGTGACTATTAATTCACTTTGTGGGTGAATTAAGGGACATAAAGAAAACGTAGGAAACTTAAACAAAAGTGGGTTTCTAAGTGAGATACTTGTGAGAAGATCTCACCCATTGATTAGAGATGGCTAGAGATGATCTTAGCCATTGATCTCTAGGTTTGGCTAAGGATGGCTAAAGAGGGGCACAAGGGTTGAGAGAGGCATTCATTGTTCACTTGTGTGATAGAGTGAAGAGGAGAGGAGGAGCAAGTGAGGGCGCAAGTGTTTGGGGAAGAGCAAGCAGGTTTGAGAAGCTCTCATGGAGGCCAAGAGCATGAGGCTAGTTGGAGGGCGCAATCTTCAAGTGAGGGGTGAATACTAGCAAGGCACTTGGTTGAGGGCACAAACAGTTGAGGAGGAAGCTCTATTCTTGAGGGCACACCTTTGTGGCTAAAGGGGCAAAAGCTTACACACAGTGATAGAATATTAGATGTGCTCGTTTTACCATAGGCAATATCACTATTGTCACCCAACCATAGGCACGCAATAGACAATATCACTATTGTCACCCAACCCTAGGCACGCAGCCACCCCCGAGCACCATAACCTTTGCTAGATAGAATGATTCTGGAAGCAACACTAGAACCAACAGATAACCAAGAGAGTGCATCTTTCTCCAAAGATAGCTCACCAGAAAGTCCCAAAACCACAGAACAAGAACAATACATAGCTGCAGCGGTTGCAATTGCACTTACCAAGAATACCACCAAGAGATACTAGAAGGTAAGGCGCATATCTTAGGCTAGATAGCGCTAGAGAGAGAGAGACCAAGAACCACCCCAGAGGATCCACCTTCCATTCTTGCAGTTGCAGCTCCAAACTTGCGCTATACTTGAGAGAGTGAGTGAGGTAAGTGTGTACAAATGAGCTCAAGCGCCCTCTATTTATAGTGCTCCTTGTCACCTATCAAGGCCGACTTCTCTTTCTGAAGGGTAATACTTTAATATTAATTATTTTACTGAGTCGACTTGTATTCTAGGGTTTTTAGATATCTCTTTAGGGTTTCTCTTGCTTCCGGAATATTCTATTCTAGCCAAAAGTTACACATGGAGAGGTTAATACCTCCCACGGCTACCATAATATCCACTGTCCTTCCTAGCTAGGGACATATTAACTGTAATGGTCTCAAACACATCCATCCATTTCACATGGTAGGGGCAAGGCTCACATAGTCTTGCAGGCCATTCTACAGTTAGTATCATCATAGCCACACATGCTATCTCATGATCACGCAGATCAAGTCACGAGCATCATCATCACTATCCATCTAGCTAGCAAACTCCTCCAACACTACTGGTTGGCACACCAGCCTAGGAAACACCTTCAACGCTACTGGTAGTCTCCATGGCAAT
>SNQJ01S0293851.1:0-10641 GCA_010110895.2 Picea sitchensis | reverse complement strand
CTTAGACCTGGCTTTGCCTCAGCATCTCTGCTCTCCAAAACCGTCCAAAAGCTCCATAAGCTTACCCCCAAATGGCCTCAACATGGCCTTGGTTAAATAGTGGGAAAATTAGTTTCCCCTCTCCAACTTCCTCCAAGAAGTTAAGCTCTAAAAATGTCTAATAACCCTTAATTACATTAAAAATTGGTTAAATTACATTTAAATTAATTAAAAAGTGGTTAGAAACCTACTTTCAACCATATAATTGGTTAAATTTGGCTTAAGCCCCCAAAGTTCGGGCGCAACCCCTCTTTAAACGGTCACATGGGCCACCCCAAATGCTAGCACCCGCTTGTATTCTTGCACTTGGTCGTATGGTCTGTGGCATATGGCCATGGTTTTAAGTTCTAACCGCCTAAACCATAACCGTAACCGCGCATAGTTGTAACGGTTATGACCGTTCAAACTTCAAACCGCGCCAACAGTGGTCAATGCCCGCGCTCCTGGTCACGTCGCTTATCCATGTGATCCGGGGCTCCACCATTATTTAACCGTTTGAAATATTGGAACCGCGCCAATGGTTAACCTCCGCCGCTCTCGAGGTTCCGGGGTCACGGTCGTGTGGTGGATTGCGCCGAGGGCTGGGGCTTTGGGCCCCGACCCTTTTCCCGCCGACCCAATTTTATAACCATTTCAAATACAAATTCGCCCGCATACAAAACAAGTCACAACGCATGGTGCAATGGTCACAGAGAACTTGTTAGAGCTTTTATGTGTGTAGAGGTCCGGGGTTCGAATCCCCCGGGCCCCAAATACGTTTTACATAGCCCTCATTGGCTAAACCCGGGGTGCCACGTGGCAGCCCCTGATTGGGCCACATGGCACTTTAAAAACCAATTAACACATGCCACGTGTCAGTCACCCATTGGTCCACGTCACCTTTCGCGTCGAATTCCGTATGTCCAGTCAGCACTGCCACGTCAGCGCCACGTCACTTCCGTACGATCCAGTCATCATGCCACGTAAGCCTACCACGTCAGCTGCTGACGTCACCCTGCCACGTGTCACACTTTTAGTGGTGACACGTGTCACTTCGGGATTGGTCCAACTGCACGCCAAAAATGCCAAATCAGCATGACACGTGTCATGCTCTGGAGCCGCCACGTGTCCTGTACGGACCTACCACGTGTCGTCGTACGGACCTGCCACGTGTCGTCCCCTGGTGCTGCCACATCACCTGTACGGATCTGCCACGTGTCTTGTATGGTCGTGCCATGTGTCACACGTATGTACATGCCACGTGTCCCTGTACGAACTGACATGTGTCCTATATGGACTGTACGGACAGGTACAGTGAGCATCCCAAAATTTTGCCTGTTTGGCTCGGCGGACAGAATGCGATATCTTCTTCATACAGACTCCGTTTGACATAAAAATTATACCACCAGAATCAGGAAGCTGAGCCGGACACAATGGTGTTGGTTTCGTCGGATTCTAAGCACTTTCATTTTTGAGCATTTTTCATGCCCTGACAGCCTTCTGAATCCGATTTCGGATCAAGGGTTCATCAAGACTTACAGGTAGCTATAGGAGAGGTTCGCCTGGAAGGGATTGAAAGAATATGTGATGTGACACATCAAGGAGTGCACCACTTTTCAGGTAAACAAAGATGAACACACTCACCCAACACGATTACTACAACCACTTCCCATCTTGGAGCACAAATGTGAAAGCATATCTATGGATTTCATCATAGGTTTTCCTAACGCTTGGGGAAAATATTTCATTTTCATGGTGGTAGACAGGTTGATGAAGTTTGTGCACTTTTTCGCCATTGCCACAGACTACAGTGCAACACAGGTTTCATATATGTTCTTCCGGGAGGTCTTCAGATTGCATGGTTTACCCAAAACCATTGTGAGTGATAGGGAAAATAGGTTTATGAGCACCTTTTGGCAGGAACTCTTCAGTTTGGTAGGTATGGCATTAAAACCTAGTACCAACTATCATCCTCAAATAGATGGCCAAACATAGATAGTCAACAAATGGGTTGAAGGCTACCTTAGAAATTACGTGGCAGGGAAACAAAAAACATGGGTTAAATGGCTTCATTTGGGGGAGTATTGCTACAACACCACCCATCATATGTCCATTGGTATGCCACCATTTAGAGCCTTATAAAAATATGACCCCCTCTCATTTGTGGATATTTTCTTTGGCGACAATAGGGCTCCCATGGTTCAGGATTGGATTCAGCAGAGAGCCATTGGTAAACACATTATTCCTATTGAGTAATTTCCACCCTTGTTTGAAGAAGGACAGTTGGGTCTAGTACCAGAGGAGATACTAGAAGTCTAGGAGAAGAAGTTGAGGAAAATAAGCATCAAAGTATATCTGGTCAAGTGGAAGAACCTACCCATAGAGGATGCCACTTGGGAAGGGGAATAGATGATTCAGGAGACAGGTCCATAATTTCTTATGGGAAAGCAATTTCTAGTAGGGGAGATTGTAATGTCCCCCACCTCTTGATGAAGAGGTCTAGAGAGACTCAATAGTCTAGCTATCCCCACTAGAATATATTCTCATGCATCTTGGGGACAAATTCAACCATAAGTCACTTCCTAAGCACAACATTATATTACTGAGATTGACTTTGTGTGAAAAAGGGTAACTCAACAAAAGAATAGAAAAGGTGGAGTTAAGATAGGAGTTAATCCCATGGGTTAAATAAATCAACAAAAGAATAGACCAGATGAATAAAAGAAAGGAAGGGCGCACTTCTAAGGCATTCTGGATTATTATCATATTTTGAATTTGGGCTCTTGAGCACAAGTAGTTTTGAGGGTTTTGTGACTAAAACCCTAGAGATCAACTCAGTGGTGAAAGATCCCACCTTTCTTGATCCAATATTGGTTCCAGAGGTGCAACAATCCTCCTATACCATTCTACAGTGTTACAGGGGTCAGATCCATTGGCAGAGGCAGGATAGTGTGCAACTTAGGGGGTTTCCAGCAGGAGGGTGCACCACCTTGTGAAGATCAGTTCGATATGAAGCGAGGAGGAATATTTTTGGCAAAGGAACATATGGGTTTTCTTCATATGGTCCAGGGCATCATTTCTAGTCTATTCAGGAGGAGGTTTTCCCAACAGATTATTTCCTAGAGCTTGGAAAAACTTGGAGGAGAGAGGGGCACACTACAGAAGGAAGTTTTCATCACTTGGTGGCCCAGATATTGATAGATCATATTGAGACTTCACCAACTGGATTGCCTTGGCTCGATCTATCATTCCAATAATTTTTATAGAAGTTGGAGGCTTCTAGAGGTGAGACCAAAATATTGGAGATTCAATCAACTAGGGGTGCACAAAGAAGTTGATGGTTTGCTCATTTGGAGAGGCAAAACTTCACCCTTCAGTCTGATACTTTTCCAGGGGGGTTCTAGTAGCCTGATCTACATTCCAAGGAAGTTTTGAGGCATTTGGAGTAGAGGAAGAGGAGGGTCTAAACTTAGGGGGTTTGCAGCGACTAGGAGAGTGCACAACTCAGCTAATTGGGGGGGTTTGGCACTATATTGGATCAGGGTCCCATCTCATCATTCTTCTCTTACAACTATGAGCCTTTGGAGGCTTGGATCTTCTCTTCATAGGGACTTGGGAAGGATATTATCATTGTATTGGTTATTATTGTAGTAGTTGGCATCCCATTTGGGATATTATTGGGGTTTTCTTCCAGATATGCAGATATCTTATTATAAGGATCTATCTACTATCTAAATAAAGGTCATATATGACATTATTGGCTCTATATTGGTGTTCCTTATTGTATCGTGTCTTGTTTATGGTATATGCTTCAGATTTGTTGTTTCATTGCTTAATCATCATCATATAAACCCTAATGCAGAAATTCATGAGTAAATCTATAAACACATAAGCAAACACAAACAAACAGTGAGCAGTTAGTGTTCCAAGCAAAAAAATTGGCTTGGGAACATTGCAAATTGTCCAATTGTCTCAAAAAAAAAATCAAGTCTGGCGCCAAAAACATATTTTGGAAATAATTGGAGAAGATTAAGTCAAATTGATATGAAACTGCTAGGTTTTTTCTACAGTGATGAGGTCCACAAAATTTCCATAGAGGGCCATTGGCCAATTATGCTCTGGTTTTCCAAAAAATGCAAATTACATGTTTTTAAAGATCAGGGTCAAACTCAATGGTAGGAGAAGAGTTACCATTGAAACTTGTATAGAGTGTCATAAATGAAAACATGAAAATACTCTGCGAAGGAATTGGTCGGATTTCAAGGGGTGTGGAATGGGGATGCTGAAACAAGGAAAAATATATTATTCCAGACCACTTCTTGGTGATTTTTGTGATTTTTTAAGGAAAAGGGTTCCTAGATGGAAAATATGGAAAAAATTATTTACTTGAGATTATGTATACTCATAAATCCATACAACTTTGGTTTAGTGATTTTTTTATATAAGTGCGCAGTTTGGGAGATAATCGGTTTGGCTAAAAATTCTAAGTCTTGAAAAAGGGATGAAAAAGGACAAAGTTGTCATTTCCATATTGTTGCAATTTTTTACTAGAGCATCGGATTGAAAATATGAGAGTTGTTGTGAATTCCCTATCATAATTACTATCTAGGTCTCATACAAAGGTTTCTTTCGTTCCTGAAAAATTTACTTCTATGAGTGACAAAAGTTGGTGTCTAGGATTAGTTACACTAGAATGAAAAGTGTGCAAAAGGGGTAAATCAATAATATTCAGATGAGTATAAATTTCCTCTCACAAATAAGAAATGGGAAAATGAATAGTTGATGGAAATATCTTGATGAGGATAATCCATTTGTTAACCTAGAAAATGAATTTGAGCAAAATTTTTACATCCAACACAAAAGAAGATGACTGGTGGAATTAAAGGGAAACAAATTTATGTTTTCTTTCCAAATTGTGTATGTATATATTTTTTTCTAGCAAAAATTTATTTGCATGCACATTTTTCGTAGAATTTATAGGTTCAAAAATATAGTATGGTTTCCTGTATGAGAACCACAACAATGCAAGATGCCCAAGGGTCCTACAATCGTGAAGAGAAATTTAGAGGTTTGCATGTTAGCATGGGAAATGTTGAGACCAAGTCTAATGGAAGAAGAGACTGGAAAGAGCCTGTAACTATGAGGAACCTGCAGAGAGAATTGCAGAGTTATAGGAATGATAATGAAAATATTATGAAGGCTCAAGAAGAGATATTATAGAACTTGAATATGATTTAGAGGAAAGCCAATAAATACTCTGGCACAAAGCCAACAACTAGTGCTAGACAAGTGACAACATCCAAATCCCATAATAGATGAGCATGGGAATGACAAGCGATCAAATATTAGAATTAGGGGCCATCATTCCTCAGTGTAATCCACTAGGAGAGAAACCCAAGTGTGTCCCTTGTGAGAAGACAAAGGATAAGGCATGAGAGAGACATCTCGCAAGGTGAACTAAGGAATATCAATCTACCAAATTTCAATGGTGATCATAGGAAGGGAAAAGAGGCCAAGGTTTGGCTATTGGAAATGAAGAAATATTTCCAGCCGCATGATTATCCCTTCAGGGTACAAGCAAGAATTGCAACCTACCACTTGCAAGGAAATTCAACTATGTGGTGGGATCAACTTAAGAAAGAAAAACACCTTGATGAGAGGAAGGTATCATGGAGGCAGTTCAAAGGACATTTCCAAGAGAAATAATTTTCTGAGCATTACTATACAAAGAAGATGAAAGAGTTCTTCAAACTCAAAATGGGAAGTTTGACAATGGATGAATATGAGAAGAGGTTATTTGAGTTGTTGAAGTATGTGGAATTCATTAAATATGAGACGGTCAAAATCCAAAGGTTTCTTAATGGGTTACCCTCTTCCTACAGTGACAAGATACAATATGATAACCCCAAGACTTTAGAGTAGACCATAAGGAGAGAAAAGGTGTCTCTATGAGAAGGGAAGAGGGAGGCAAGTCTTACAAAAATCTTGGAATGACAAGATGAAAGGAAAAAGGGATCAAAGGAAGAAAGGTTTTAAGCCACCCTTTTTCAAAAATAAATCCCAAGAAATCAACAAGGATATTCAACCTGGAATGAGCACAAGACAATAGATTCATTTGGTAAAATGCCAAGGTAGTAGCATGTACAATGTTGGGGATGTGAGGTAAATCACTTGTATAGGGACTGCCCTCACAAAAGTGAAAGATTGAGGATTTTCCACAACATTCAAGAGGCTAAAACAATTGAAGACATGGGAGGAAACATGCCAAGGATTTATGCAGCCTTGAACAACAAGAAAACATAGTATCAATCCCCCATGACTTAAGTGGAAGGTAAGATTGATAACCATCACATAACAATTTTAATTAATTCTGGAGCTATCCATAGTTACATAAAATCTAACATTGTTGAAATATTTCACTTGCAAATGAGTAAGCATAAGAAATCTTGGTTAGCTCAGTTAGCCACAGGGGCTAAGAGAAAGATTAATGAGTTGGTTAAATATTGTCCAATAGACATGAATGGACTCAAGACAAAGGTAGATGTGAACATCATATGATTGGGTTCATATGATTGTCAATTTGGTATTGATTGGTTGGAAAAACACCATGTCGTACTATATTGTTACAACAAGACAATAACATTTTTTGATGAGGATGGATAACAAGGCAAGATTCAAGGAATTCCAAGAGTTGTAGTTGTTAGATAAATTTCATCCATGCAACTGAAAAGGATTTTCAGGAAGGGATGTCAAATTTGTGTAGCCCATATGGAGGAGGCAGCTGGAGACAAAGTGGCAAGTATTGAAGACCATCCAAAATTTTGAATATTTTTTGGGGGAATTCCCAACATTTCCACCCAAAAGGGACATTGAATTCTCTTTTGATTTAGTGCCAGGAGCTACCCCAATGTCCAAGACAATTTACAGAATGGGAACACCAAAATTGATGCATCCCCCCTCCCCTCTTGGGGGTTGCGTGACTTCCCGGTCTTGGATATTCAAATATCTGAGCCAAATCGGCTCTTCGGGACCTTGCTAGCCCCATAAATCATTTTACACAGGCCCCTTTTTCTCCTAGGCGCAGGTCCTGTGAGACCCACATGCTCCTGCTAAGCCCCTGTTCTTTTTCTGAAAATTTGAGTGATGACGTTAGATCCATACGCTAGACCCCTTCTTCTTCACATGACCACAGGCTATGACCTTGGGCCAATCCTCTTCGCAACTCCGTGCTTCGGAGCTTTTGTGAGCAACTTACTCCCTTTTTCTTGATCTCTGTATCAACTAATTTACTCGGGACCAGATCTATGGTCCACGTCTCTCCCACAACCAATGACTATGATCTTCTTCAGACTCCGGCCTTCGGGAGTTTCCAAACCACCTCTCCACAGAACCTCTAGAGTGATAAGTCTCCGTACTAGCATATCTTATGCCAAGTGCCCTCCTTCATGGATGACCCTCCTGACCTCGCGATTTCAAGCTTCGCAAGTCCTTGCACCTCCCTTTCCAATTCCTTCAAATTGCTTATGCTCTAGAACACGCAGATCTCTGCGACGTGTCCTTTTGGATCAAACGGTCTAGATCCACTTCACTCTTCGTGACTTCGCAAATATTTCCATTTGCTCCACAAAAATTTTCCTAAGTTCTTTCCCGCGAACTCTCTGATCTGCTTCCACGTCCCTCCTGACGATCAACGATCAGGATCTACTTCACTCTTTGGAGCTTTGACAGTTTTACTCAGTACTTACCTGGAATCTTCCAGAGTTCCATGGCTCCGGACTTCCAGATCTACTGCCACTTATCTCTCTAGATGATGGACAGTCCTGACTAGCTTCAGGACTTCGAGACTTTGTTTATATCATTCTCCTTTGCACTTTAAAAGGAATTACAGTGCATGTATTTTACCTAGATACAATGGGTGTTGGTCCTTGCACTCAGATCCAACGACTAAGATCTGTCTTTCTCCTCGGTGTTCTCCTTCTTCATGTTGGAATGTGTTTTGGTGGCCCAGATATTCTCCTGCAACTGATCTAATGGTTGTTGTTTCTCATTGTCCTAATATTTGTCTTTCTTCCGAAATTGGAAGAAATTACAAGTATCCAAACATTGTGGCCTTTGATCCTCCTGCGAGCCCAGATGCTTGGGTCTTGACAGTGCTTCTAGGAATGATATCCCTCCTTGATATTTCACCAATGTAACTTGACCTCAGCCCTGGAGACTCCTTATACTCTGTGTGAAAACCTTTAGATTCCCTTTTGAGCTTTGGGACTTGGAACAAGTTCGTCTGCGCACACCTTGCACTGTCTCTTCTGAACTTTGGACTTACTCATTCTCCTAAGGGTCTCAACCCTCTACTTCCTTCAAAGGATTATATGGCATCCTCCTGGAAACTCGATGCTCTTCCTCCTGAGATTTGTAAAGAGAAACCCACTTTACCTTTGGCACACTCCTTTCACTCTCTGTGAAGACTTGCACTCGACTCTCCTCCGAGTCTTACACTTGTGGTGTGCCCTCTTGGAAACCTTTCTCCCTGAACTTCGATTTAAATTTCTCGCACACTCCTTGCACTCGAATAAGCCTTTAGATGGATTTTGACTTTAAACACTTCATAAAAGTGTTGGCCTAGTGCACTCCTTGCATATGTCTTTCTCTTGCTTCCTGAAATCCTTCAGGTTCACTGAGGCATCCCCTACATCTACTCAATGCACACTCGTAGAGCTCCTTTCCCCAGAGTGTTCAACAACTTTGGTTACTTCAACCTGTCCCAACACTTCTGAATGTGTTGGTTCTATTGATCTGAAAATAGAAGGTTGACTTGTTATGCTATGCAAGCACCCTCTACTTTATTATAATAAACTTTACAGGACCTTGCTTCATGTGTTAAAATATGCAAGATAGATTATGTGCCAAGTTTATGCTTCTTCCTTTAAATGTTCATGTGTGAGAAAATGTTCTTTTAAATGGTTAAATATGTGCTTTAAATAAAAACACAGCAACATAACTTGCAGCAAATAAACCATCAAACTCACAATAAGAACAACATGATAAAGGAGTTCACCCCTCTCCGGGCTACATCTCCTTGAGCCTCCATTAATGGACTTGGCTCTTTGGGATTAATTTGTCAAAAGTTCTTTTACAAGATTCTGCTCAACTCCAATGGAAAAATATACTATACCATTGGGATCCGAACACATAAAAACCCCAAAAATGACTAATAGAACTCTGAAAACGGATCATGGCTCATCCGGGCATGACCTCTTCTACATGTGGCCATAAGCTTCACTGAGATTCTCTTTGGAAAAAACACCTATAAAAGTCCTCAAAAGCCTTTGCAACCTGTCCCAATGTGTTCAGAGCATAACAATTAGCCAAAAATGACTATTTAGTCACAAAAAACAAACTTGGACTCACCAAAACATGACCTCAATCAATGAGGGCTTCAAACTCCCTGGAGCTCTCTGAAACTTGAATGGTTAAAAACCTGAAAAATAAGTCTTCAAATGGCTGTGAAAATAGTGTCAATGGATTCAGAATGTCCAAAAACCCTTAGCTGGGCTTTTACGGCACCTCATTCGGCCAAAAAATGAGAAAGATAGGCCTCCTGCCATTTTCTTCCTTCAAGCTTGCTGGCTCTGGTTCGCCAAAACGCACCTATGTGTGCTTTAACCAAGAACATGCTCCAAATTCGTGTTTAAACCCAGCACCAGCGCGTAACCGAAAAATGGTGCAAACCGTCGAACCGTTAGGGCGTGCCCAGCCCCTAACCGCCAAAGCCACAGGCACATGGGTAAGCACCCGAAACCATGGGCTAACCATTTCTTTTAAAACCCCGTGCGCATAGAGACAAGGTCACATGGGTTGACACATAAGACCGAGGGTATAACTATGTTTGTAATACGTGCGTGGAAGGGGGGTCATATGGTTATATGCATGTGAATGGGGGCTGGGGCTTAGCCCCAGCCTTGTCCGCGCCCAAACATTAATACATGCAAATTAAAATATATATGAAATAGTATATATAAAGAGAAACAAAGTATGGTGCATTGGTAACGTGGACTTTGCAAAGGATTTACATGGTGGGGATGTCCGAGGTTCAATCCCCATGGACTCCATATTATTTTTACCCAATAACCAATTCATCGGTGCCACATCGCAGCCCATGACTGGGCCACGTGGCACCAAACCACTAACCAAAAACTGCCACGTGTCACATCATGATTCGCCCAACTGTCAACCAATCCAAAACTGCCATGTCACCTCTGCCACGTCAGCATGTATGACTTCTTCCACGTTAGCATGTACGGTCATGCCACGTCAGCATCCGTACAGACTGTACGGACTGCACAGTCAGCGTCCCATTTTTTACCTGTTTGACGATTCGAACAGATCGTGATATCTCCTGCTCCCGACGTCTGTTTGAGACAAAACGAGTTGCGTTGGGTTCGTGATGATGAGGGCTACGCACTCGTTTATTTTGAGGAAATTCCAAGAACGTTGATTTTTGGGCTAAAATTTGACCCCTGGTCTAGATTTTGATCACCTATGCATTCTTTGCACCTGCTCGAGTACTCCTTGTTGAGACTTTCCTCTAGAGTGTTCAACAACTCTAAAGTATCTCTCTTGTTT
>SNQJ01S0293850.1:0-10641 GCA_010110895.2 Picea sitchensis | reverse complement strand
CAATATTATGGATCTTCTACAAATGGATTTCCGCCCAAGTTTACGTAAATTTCCTAAATTGCCTTATAAATTTCTTTATGATCAATATTATGGATCTTCTACAACTGGATTTGGATTATTATGAGTATAAATTTATCTTAATTGTTTGTATTATTATGAGTACAAATTATAAATTTATACCAAGTTTAGATTATATATTATAATTATGAGTATAAATTTCTCTTAAATTTAGATTGTATTATTATATTATATTTCAATTTAGATTGTATTATTTTATTATATTATTTTTAAATTTAGATTTACAAAATATCAAAGGAATTAAATCTCTTATAATAAATATAAATTTGTTTTAAATTTAGATTTATCAAATATCATTTTTTTACAAAAAATCTGTATTGGTGAAATGGGAAGGTCATAGACATAAGAGCACGTGCACCAAAGATCTTGAAGAAGCTGCTATGGGAAAAACTTTAAACAAAGAGAAGTTGGAAGAGTTGAGAGACTTCAATAGGCAGTTCCAAGAAGAATGTTAGTATTGGAGGCAAAGAGAAGACGAGTTGGAGAAAAAACTTGCCATGTGCCAAAATTCATTCATCTTCATGAAGGCATAATTAGACACGAGCATATTGAAGCTCTTTTAGTTGAGGGAGAAATCCAGTGAGATGGATAATTGGAAAGAGGATAGGTTCACTGAGGTCACTTCTCACCTATACTATGACTTGGAATCAAAGGAAGAGGCCTTTAAGAAGCTCGAAGTAGTTTTGCAAGAGACCAAGAAAGCCCCTTTCATTTTCACTACCGAAGATAGCACCATGACAAAGGAAAACATGGTAAACTCACCATCCAAGACCCTTTGTGACTTTGAGAAGCACGCTAGAGGCATCATTTCCAAGATCATGAGACAAATTGGCTATGATGGCCAATGGTAGGAAAGGAATGCCACAAGATTTTCATTCCAATTGTAGCTCAATAGAGGCCCAAGCATGAAGGCCTAGGATTCAACGTACAAGAAGATAGCACAAGTGCAACTCAAACCTCTTTTTTCAAGGAAAGAGGAACCACAAAATAAGTCATGTGTAGCAAGCCACTCAAACATTCTTGTAGAAGCTTCGAGGAGGGAACTACAAAGATGATTCTTCCATCGATATTCACTCCAACTCTTGGGGGACCAAGAATCCAAGATAGCAAGCATCATCACAAACTGAATAGGTATAGAATACTTTGTTTCGATTGCAAGAAAATGGGTCATAAGGATAGCAATTGTTGGAACTCTAAAAGGCCAAGAAACCCATGCAGGAACTATTTCCAGTACTGCATATTGACTAGACATTGGGAGGCCAATTGTTGGAGGCTTCACCCGGAACTCCATCCCAAGAACAAACAACCAAGAATAAATCTTAAAGATTCAAGGTCAAGGTGAAAGAGGAGTTGGTTTCACTTGAATCCCAAGGAAAAATGGTTGTCCAACGATGTATTGCATTATGGAATGCCATCCACAACCATGAGAAGGATAGTAGGGTTATGCCAAAGGTGACCCCTATTCATCTCTTCTCTTCCATCCTATTCCATTCACCATATTTTATGGATCCCATGCTATTCCATTTGTCATATTTTATCATAAGGATCATTTCCACACAGTCCTCTCTTGGTTACGTTGCGTTTTAACAATTTCCATAATTTTGGTCATTATTGGGCATACTTTAGTTAAATACACTAAATGTGTTATTGGGACCATATTATTTGAAGGGATACATGAGTGTAATAACTCGTTCGAACCGGGACGAAACAATATAAAGGTTGGAATGATGAGAAACGAGTTTTTAACATCCATGAATGTATTAGAATCCAATTAACCACTTTCCGATATTAAAAAGGTAAATTATTATTTACTTAAAAATTAAAAAGATTTTTTTAATGTTTAAGTGAATATTGGAGGGAAAATAATGTAAGGCTGCGACAATATGATGGCCTCCTCCATTGTTTCCTTTTGGAATAACTTTCTCTGAATTCACAGATCTCTGCCACGTGTCTCCCTAGATCTGACGGTCCAGCTAAGCTTCGGATTTTAAGAATTAGTCAAACTTCACTTACTCCACAGTTATTTATCCCAAATATTTCATTCTCAGACTCTCTAATATGCGGCCACGTGTCTCCTCGTAGCCAAGGGTTAGATTCACCTCTTTAGTTTGCGACTTCAATGATCTCATCTTTCAATGCTTCGATGTGTCCCAAACTCCGACCTCCGAAATACCTCACGACTATCCTTCGTGCAACTCCTCTCATATCTGGCGATCTGGATCGATTCTAGTCCCTCCTCGATGGATCTGTCTTGTTAATTCTGGGAAATCCCAAACGACTCCTTCCTTAGAATATTTATTGTCATTGTCCCTCCTGAGCTTGTTCTTTCTCGAACTCTTGTCTTCTTAGAATACTCCTTTCGACACTTAGTCGAATTTCATCATGTGCATGCCTTGCAATAGATTCTCTTCTAAAACCCAACCACTCTATGGACAACTTCAGATACTCCAGTTGAACTTCTGAGTGAGAAGACTCTGTCGTGCACTCCTTGTGAACGAAATTCCTTCAAGGTATGTCTCCAAAACATTCTTATTCAAAATGGACTCTGTTAATGCACACTTTGCGGTAACTATGCGCTCCTTGCAAGCATAAGGCTCACGTTATCTCTTCTGGGTTGATGAGTTGAAACAGACTCTTTCTACGCACTTCTTGCAGACACTATGCACAGTTGCACTTGCTTGTAGAAGAGAAACAATTGAAACTGATTTAAAATATCACAGATTCATACATTTAGCCATCGAAATGAATTCATAAACACAAGAACAAGAAGTAACAGAGAACTCCTAATAAACATAAAGTCTACCATTCATTCATTCAGATAGACGGATCAACACCATATATTTGGGACAATTCTCCTCTGTTATATTCATTCAACTAAAATATAAATATGTTCATATACTGCTTCTCGGTAGATCTCATCTCTCAGCACTCAGCTAAAATGGCGATAACTCTCAATAACTAGAGTGCTAACAACCTCTAGTAGGCAACAATACAAAACTTTATACCAGAGGGCTCTTTGAGATCTTCCCTCCAACTACTCTAAAGCTATCCTATCGAAGTAAAATATATCAACTACTAATATTTATTAAAATAAATATTTGTGACACACATATAAGATCAAACACATCGAATTTGTACTGCACTCAACTACATTAAAATAAAATACATTCTCCTATGTCTTCATGAACCATCCATCTCTACAGCATTTAAGATATTCTTTAATTACAAGTCCTTTCAAAATATTTGCATGATACATTCCTCAAAATTTAAATTTCTTCAAAATGTGTGGTAGTGTGCCTAGTTGTCCTCTACTTATGCTTCGTTGGTGATGCTCCTACATCAAAAACATTTTCACACAATATTCAATATGCACAAAGGAAAGAACAGTATCACATGTTGTTCAGAAGTACCTTCATTGGTTGTGCACCCTTATTCTCTTATATTGACTCCAAAGGTCACCATCGCAAACCGGCACGTCCTTTATGTGTCTCACATCCCTTCACAAACCAAAGAACCCAAACGAACTGTTGCGCACCTTCATGGACGAATGCACCCAAGCGAACCCAAACACTCATCAACCATCGCGTCCCTTGGTACTGGTGCATCCCAACCTTGGTGTTCCCTGCCTTGTGCTTTTCCTCATGGTTGGGAAATACCCTTGACCTGTTCGTGCACCCAAGTTTCCAACTTGGGTGTTGGATCAACCCCAAGTTCTGTCTCCTTGAGGACTTGGGCAAGGGTTTTTGCAGTCTTCTAACAAAATACCTTACAATTGGTTTGTGTCCCTAACCATGGATTGGACAATGAAAAATATACCTACTATGCCCAATCCTTGACATCATGTGTATATTGGTCTTGGAGTTCAAATATTTCTTCTACGAGGTCTATGTTTTGGTTAGCAAGGTATCCATGAACAACCCATAGGCATTAAAATCAATTGTCTGTATTGAAGTATTATGTTAAAACTTAGAGAGGAAGACATATTTATATGCAACTCAATAAAAAATCTTCTCAAAGTGGTTTATAGAACAAGTTACTCACATATCTTTAATTTTTTTGTTTTAAACTAATGGGTAGATTGAAAAAACAAAATGGTTTGTTCCCTCATGATGAGGAGTGAAAGAATGAACCATGATAATAAGAGAATAATTCACTTGAAACACATAATGATGAAATTTGATCACTTAGTACTACACCCCCAAAATATCAAAAGTATATCAAAATCATAAAATCCTTTATGTTAAAAAAACTATTATATAGCATAGGCTTTATATAGACAATTCTAAAAATGCAACAATATGTGCTTTGATACAATGATAAGGTTCTTAGTTTACCTTTATATGTTTTACCTTTATATGTTTTCAATTATTGGTTTTTCCACATTTTCATATATCGTTTGGTAAAGTGGTATATGCTTATGCATCAAATCTTTTCCTTTTGCTCTTGTTATAGACATTTTCCTAATATTTGGTTAGCTTCACTCATTCTAAAGTGCTTTTATTCTACACATAATTAGCAAACCAAAAAGTTGAAGATAACCCTAACAAAATTTTAAATAGATGAATGAATTTAGAACTTTTGTAATTCACATAATTTTAATTTACACCATATAATTGTTATATAATTAAGAATCATGGATAATTTGATTATTGGATAGAAAGGCACTTAAAAATTCCACCTCTTCTTAGGATATGAACATAATTATGGTTATATAATCAATAAAGCCAATCATTCATTTGTTTCACTAACGATCACAAAAAATAACATAAAAAAAACTTATATGAATTTAAACTATTTTATGGAACAATAAAATTAACCATTCATTTATAAATAACATAAATAAAACTTGAATGAATTTAAACTATTTTTTGGAACAATAAAATTAACCATCCATTTATTTTACATTAAATTAAATTAAAAGTYATATGGTTTTGCATCCAATCTTTTCCTTTTTCTCTTGTTYTCAACATTTTCCTAATATTTTGTTAACTTCACTCATCCTAAAGTGCTTTTATTCTAYGAATAATTAGAAAACCAAAAATWTGAAGATAMCCATAACAAAATTTCGAATARATGAGTGAATTTTGAAMTTTTTTAATTCACACYATTTTAATTTACAYCRTGTTCTTGTTATATGGTTAAAAATCATCGCTAACTTGATCATTGCATAGAATGACASTTAAAATGTCCATGTTTGAACATCATTGTTGTTATATATAACAATTAATGYCAATCATTCATTTGTTTTAACGTTGACTRTATTAGAMGACAATTAAGYAGTTTMTRATATTAAAAAGGTAAATTATTAATTATTTAAACATTAAAAAGTAWTTTTTAATGTTTAAGTGAAAATTGGAGGGAAAATAAGYTAAGGGTTTRATTTGGTCAAAAGGGAAAAATATAAAAGGCTCAGATGAAGAATAAATAGATRGGTAACCCTTCACTTTGGTATTATGTTTGGATTGATCTCTTAGAGCATTATTKGAGYCAAARTTTTCATTTGGGTTTTGACAAAACCCTTCCATTGTAGTTTGGTTTCGGTGGTGCAATATCCACCCTAGCTAGACAAGGAKGAGGATCCATCCTGGATMTTCATTGRAKATTCTTTTGGTTAGTAAGGTATGCATGAATGAACCAYAGGAATTAAAATAAATTGTATGTATTCAAGAATTATATTAAAACTTAGAGAGGAAGATATATTTATATGCAACTCAATATAAAATCTTCTCAAAGTGGTTTATAGAACAAGTTACTCACATTTATCTTCAATTCTTTTGTGCAAACTAATGGGTAGACTTACAAAACTAAAGGGTGTGTGCCCTCATGTTGAGAAGTGAAAGGATGGCGACAACTAATAAGAGAATAATTCACTTTAAACACACAATGATGAAATTTTATCACTTAGTACTACACCCCAAAAATACCGACAGTATTGTCATGTTATATCAAAACCATAAAATCTTTTATGTTAAAAAACTATTATATACTAGAGGCTTCATATAGCCAATTCTAAGAATTAAACAATACGTGCTTTGATACAATGATAAGGTTCTTAATTTACCTTATTTACGTTTATGTTTGTAATTATTGGATTTTTCACATTTTCATATATTGTTTGGTAAAAGGGTATATGGTTATGCATATAATTTTTACCTTTTTCTCATGTTCTATAAATTTTCCTAATATTTGGTTAGCTTTGCTCATCCTAAAGTTATTTTATTATTAAAATAATTAGAAAACCTAATGTTTAAGATAACCCTAACAAAATTTCAAATATCTGAGTGAATTTTGAGCTTTTGTAATTTAACATCAATTATAATGAACAACGCCCAAATCGGGAAGCACAGACTCCAGTCAGGTTATCATTCACCTCTATCTGTTAGAGCACACGATGATCCCTTCATTAGTGATCATAACATCATCAGGCGATAGGCATGATAGTAACCATGGCGCAACATAACATAAATGGATTCTTAACCCAAGCTAAATCTAACACACTAAGGGACCGAATTAACTGACAAGAAGACTATACCCATGCACCCAAGCAACAATTCGACAAGACGTAATATGACATCACTCAAATTAAATTGCACAAGGTATTAAACGACTTCGCCAACAAACCATAAACCATTATCTATTAATCAAGATGTCTAAGTGCGAAGGAGTGAACTATTATAATGTTACTATTTTCATAAATGTTATCATGAATGTGAACTATTATTTGCACTTAACAAAATCAAAATACGCTTGTCAACAAATATACTCTGTCCATTAAAATAAGTGAGCTAATTAACATTTAAAAAGTGATCTACGTTGCTTATTAAATATTCGACATTGCTATCTATATTATTGTTTTTTTCTTTTGTAAGTTAGGGTTTGTATTAATTTCTGTCAAAAAAATACAGCTGTCTATAGATCATTTGCAAACGTGGAAGTGTCGCCTTTCTAGGAAACCACCGCTGCCACTTGTCCATGGTCCTAGGTGGAAACAATGCCCATCTTGGAAACCACCATTTCCATTTGTCCAAGAAGGAAATTGTGTTATGAAAAAAAAAAAAGCTACACAGCTACGTACGGCAGAATGCTAGCAACTAAAATTAATCTAATGGAAAAAACAAGGCCAGCCTTCCATGGCTCCCAGGAAACGAGAGGAGAACTAAACCCGATACAAGAAAACATAAAAAACCTCGTCTGATCCGTGACCCGTCTTATACTTAGCACACCTATTATTTTCCTTTGTCACGGTCCTCTATGGCTTGTCGAAGATCCTGGAGGAAGGACATCAGGGTTTACACTCGGCTATAGCGGTCTGCGTCCCTGTTTAGCATGTCGAGCACAACCAACTTAAGCTCCCCCAGGTCCTTTTTGAGGTTACTTAGAGTATCCATCATTGTTGTTCGATTGTCGCACCTGTCACAAAAGGATCTGGGTGGGTGTAAAGAGGAGAATCGAAAGAGGAGGAAGGAGAGAAGGCTGGACCCNGTGGGTCGTCGTGGGGGGGAGGGGGTGGAGGTGAGAATCCTAGTGAGTTTCCAAGGTGATCAAACCACTCGACCCTATAGGTGTAAGGGTTCGAGAGAGAGGAGAGGTCAGGGGCGTGCTCACAGAGTGGTTGGGCAAGTGTAGGTGCGGGTGCAACAACAGGAGCTAGGACAGGGGGGAATTGAACTTCAAGGGGTGGGAATTCGGCTTCAAAAGGGGAGAATTCGAATTATGGGGGAGATTTTGGGATAGGAATCTTCCTTCACCTGGATGCATAGAAGTTGACACCTCATTTTTCCTTACCCTTGAGTCAGGGCATGATGAGAACTAGTGACTCCCTGGGAGGGAAGACTCTGAGGGTTGGTAAGCCTGGAGAGAGGGAGTGCAAATTCAATCTCAAATTCGAGTGGAGGTCACACCAGAGAATGTTCATGAATCTGAAGAAGAGGTGAACCAGGGAGGTGTGGTTCTATGGAATGTGAGGGGTTGAGTGAGGAAAAGAGCACCCAAGCTCAGGTTTAGGAGTAGGGGAGCTAGTATAGAGAAGATGTGATCGAGGAAGTCCCCTACACAGTGCCATGAAGACTCCCATCCCACAATGCCTTCAATTTGTGTGGCTTGTGGGATTCAAATGGAGAATGGAGGGTGGCGATGGAAGGTTTAAAGGCATGAGGCTACTAGAGTGGGGTGACGGTGTTGGTCGGATGCCAAGTGGTGTGTAGCCTGGCCAGTTGGCATCCTAGTGTTGTGCACACATCATTGTCTTAGAAGCACTCCATCCTGGGTTGTCTATATTACTGTTGTCTAAATTATTGTTGTTTAAATTAACAAGTCTCTGGATGACTCTATTGATAAAATATTAATAATTATAAAGATATCGGTGGGTAAATAACCATAATTATTTGATAGATAAATATCGCAGTGTAATAGAATTAGTGTCAACAATATTTAAAATGCTATCCATGATATTAAGTCGCTATCGACTAAAACAAATTAACAATGTAAAAGGAATGACAAGGAATAACACTATAATTCTTTATCTAAATAAAGAGTTAATCATATATATCGTTGGCATGTAAGTTGTTGTCACATAATTCTATAATTAACAATATAAAGGAGTGAGAAGGAATAACACTATAATCATTCTCTAAATAAAGGAGTTAGTCATATATATATCGATGGCATGTAATTCATTGTCGTATAAAGGGTTACTGTGTCTATTGAAATTGTTTCCAACCATCCATGTATGCACAATCGATGTCATACCCAATAAATGCAAGATCGTTGTTTATTATATACTATAACATTGTTGTCTGTTATATTATAAAATTTTTATGACTGATATATCCTATCAAACACATCCATGTCAAAACGATATCCACTAAAGCTGATCAAATGCTGTGCAAATAACATTAATCGGTGTATATCATTAAGATACCATTGTGTACATATATCTATGTGTATATGCCATGGAAATCATAGTGTGAATGTTGTGTAATTCCTGACAAGATCTATGCACTATACCATTAATTTCTCTTTCAAAAGTACGTTGTCAACAAACATATTACTGTGAAAAAGAGATATCGTTGTCTAATCAAACAATGGATGAGATAATGCTGAGTAAATCCCAAAAGGGGCTGTGAAATCATGGTGTAACTATGAGGTCATTGTGTAATAATATTTTTTTTTAAAGAATTTAAAACTCCCCATAATTTAAATCGATACTAGTATTATCACCATCCAAACGTAGAGTATAAAATGCATTCCAAAAAAAAACCGTAGAGCATAATATCAATGGGGTAAATGCATTTAAAAAAAAAGGGAATGTATGAACTCTATCAATGAACTCTCTGCGAGGAAACATTTGTTGGGGTAAATTTGTAATTGGTATATAATAAAAACATTGTTATAGTATATAAAATCACATTTACTATATATTACAATATAAGTAACTACATCTTCAAAACAATGTCAATTTATTACATCGCAATCAGTACATGTAAATCGTAGTCAAAATACCAAACCAAGCACTGGGATTCATCATTAGAATCACATAGATGATAACAAACAAAGGGTTGGGGTTTATCAATAAAATCACAGAGGTTATACCAATCAAGTACTGGGTAATATGCCAAGGAATCACATAGATAAATCACATAGATAATCAGACAAAAATGCATGGATACTTAGCACAAGAAGGCGCAAGGACCACTCATTCAGCAATGAATCAATTGAAATTGCAAGGACACTCATTCACAACAAGGCACAAGGATTATATACTAATCATAAGAGAAAAATGCATAGATAAGTAAGGGATAGATGACTGGGAGAAAAAATTATCCTTCACTTATTATCCATGCACAAGAAAGCAATACATTTAAATCTATAGGTATTTAAACACCGAAGTGACAACCGCCGATTAGGATCCTGGCCGACTTGTCAGGCATAGACTAATAACTAAAGGGATAAGGGACATAAGATAAAAAAACAAATTTCTTCGTAATAATCAATAAAGAAAACAAAGAGAATTCATTGCAATAGGAGGTTGGGTTCACCACAAGAAATCAATTCAAAATACAACAAGCAAGTGTATTACAAATACCATAGGAAAGAAGGTGCAAGAAATCTGATGGCAATGAAATCTTCAAACCAACACAGAAAAATAACATGTGTAAATTAAATTTCATTGCAAGTAACAACTATAGCAGCGTACCTTAGTCAAATGTGAATGCTCCGAAGTTGTTGTCCCACGTGCATTTTGTCCATCTCCCGCTTGGAAACTAATGTGATGTCACTGGTACCTCCCAGCCAACGTTAGGGGTACTCTTCTCCCCCCTGAGCCCTCCAAGCTGAAAAGGGGCCACATACACAAACTAGAGAACTACTAGCACTCAACTCGTCTCGCAAGGTCGAGCTACCACTCGTTACTCGAGATGGGTATCCCATCTCCCACAAGAGAAATTCTCATCAAGGTAAAAATTCAACAACGTAACGTTACACAAAACGATCATATCCATGCTCCTCCTCCTCCATCCTTTTTATATAGTTTTTTCAAGTAATTAGTTTCCCAAATTTTCATTA
>SNQJ01S0293849.1:0-10641 GCA_010110895.2 Picea sitchensis | reverse complement strand
AGCAGGGTGATGGAGGATTGAGCGACAAGAATGGAGGGAGGGAGCAGAATCACCTGAGCCATACTTCGTCATCACGGGAGAGACGCCAAATCACAGTCGAAGAATCGATTCGCCTATAATTATAGGACCCCAACAACCACTAATCCATATTTATGAGCAGAACGAAATGAATACCATAACACAGAGATACAGAGAACAACAACAGATATAGAGTGGACAATAACTTCTATTTAATAAATTAAATAGGTTGAAACTGTAAAACTGTAGAACTGAAACAACTTGCTCGAATGGTGGTAGCTCTCTCTGAGAAGATATGTGGCTTCTATGCACATCCGTCTTAGTAGAATGATTACAATGAGGCTCCAGAGGTATTTTTAAAATTACTCATGAATGCCAAAACCCTAGACATCCAAAAAGCTAACCCGAGGAGATGAAACGCCAAAAGTTATGTGGGCCCTGATGGGTAAATTGGTACCTCAACTTTTTGGGGTCGTAACTTTTGCATACAATCGTTTTAGCCACGTCATAGCCCGTTGGAAAGGTATTTTCGAGAACTACACATTATGCCGTCAAACTCTAACTCTATCTACAGTTTGACTATGGAAAGCCAAAAAAGACACTGTTTAGGGTCCCAAAATGGCCCTGGAAGTACAGAAAGATGTACTGACATGAAAAATTACAAAATAAGCTAGTTGCATTAGGTGGGAAGCCACCAATACACACCTGGAAGCTGTGTAGGGCTTCAGAGAACCCCATAAGTGTAGAACCTATAATTACAAATAATTACAAAAGAACATGTTGAACTAAAAACTGTCAAGAGGAGCCAATTGGAATAGGTGGGTAGCCACCAATATCCACCTAGATTATTTGATGAAGGTATCATAGTTAGAATTCTGAAGCATCCATGGTCAGAAAATGCAATTCTAAAGAAACAATGTGCTCACTGTAATGACAATTGGATGATGGAATTGCATGAAAATGCATGTTGGCTAGTGTAAATCATATATATTAATAACAACTAACAAACAAAGGAAACATCAAACTGTTCGGTCAAGAATCAATAAGCAAAGGGCCTTCCCGTGAACGCCAACTTCTCTTCGAATTTTGAAGGAATGAAGGAGCGAAGAATCCTTCGCACAACTTGGCAAAGATGCGCATGTTCAGGTCTGGGGGAGCCACATGCATTCTACTGCTAAAGAGAATGGACGATTGTCAAAGACTAAATGAACAGGAGAAGGTGAGTCAGACGCACAGTTATTATATCATTCATGGTGGTCACGAAATGTCAATCTCCTACAATTCCATGCCCGCCACCATGTGCACATGACCACAACACCTTGTTGCGTGCATGTGCATGAAGATTGCCCAGTCTTATGAGGTTTCGTACTTGATCAATGAGATCCAATAATTCCTAAAAATATTATTGAATGATAATGACATTATAAGCAGATGAAAATTTCAGGTGCCGCAGACCTATCGATGTTGAGATTCCGTCGAATCTTTTGTAAGTTTTATAAGTTCGGATGAATCCCTTGGAGTATAGTAATTATTCAATTTTTAATTTCTCATTGATAGATACTAAAAATAACATGAAATTAAATGTAATCTACCATAATGAAATGATGAATGTATTCAACATAGGCCATCTTTAGTGTGCCAACTTACTCCTTTTTCTGATATCATACAAATAACATTTTTTCTAAATATTATTTTATCTTCTGTTATTGAAAAATATTTGAACTCGGTAGTTTGCAGAAAGGAAATGCTCTCTTACCTTGTAGCTTCCTGGCATCCTACTAGAACACCTTGCCATCTTATTCACCTTCTTAACTGAAAATTACAACCGATATAGAATTCCTTCTAAAGCAAAATCCTTCAAGCTACAAGCTACTGATCTCTGTAAAAATTAACAAGAAGGAAAAATGGACCAAGCTACTAATCTTTGTAAAAATTAAAAAGAAAAAAATGGACCATTAGTGTTAGGTCACTAGTTTTCCTGAGTTGATAAACACGTGTAATTTCATTGATATATTTGCATCCATATTATCTTTGAAGAAGTAATAACAAAAATAATAATCCTACATTTCCACTAATAATCCTTAGGAGACATCCCAAGATTTTTGTGGCAATTGAGCTTTGCCTCCATGTGAATTGGGGTTGTATGTGGGATATTTGATATCATTTATATACGAGTTTAGATAATCCTTTCCTGAAGAAAAATGAGGTATTTCATTGACATGAATATCATGTACTGAGAGAGCCCTTGGTATTCCTCCTACGACCTCACCCACCCCGAGGAAATCTCATGTTAATTTATCTCCACCAACTTCAAGATTTAGATTTCCCCAGGGATTATCAATCATTGGAATTCTTCCCTATAATTGGGATTCTCGCATGTTCTTTCTAGGGTGACCATTTCCACCAAAATTTTTATAGGAATCCATAAACTACCCACCGAATGTAGCCGGTTGCATATGGTTTTCGATAATATAAATACCACTTGGTGTAAAACGTTGTAGGCGAGGATCTATTGAGATTTCATGAAGATGGCCTAGGTTCTCTGATGATATCTATTGGATTGAACTTTCACTGAAAGTATATTAAGATCTTAGAGAATTGCAGGCGGAAACATCCTTATCCATGGGCCTGAAAGATTGAAACTAATCCTTCAAATAAAAAACTATTAATCCTTTTCGCTTAGAAGGCCAAACTAAATGTAGGCCTGAACCACCCATGCACAGGGATGAAAGTAATGGAGTGTTACTTGCAGTTGCATCCATTTGTGCTGATTTTTGAAGTAGATCTGTAGCTGGCATTGATGGGGTACCATGGTAGCTTGTATTTCCATTGGAATTCACATCGTTTCTTGGGCTCAAATATCCTCCAAAATTTGCAGTATTCATTCCATGGAAACACAAACTATAAATGCTAGAATACATGTTGCCAGAGTGTGTGCTTGTTGTCGACATTGGCATTGGAAATACATGAGGGTTTCTCCTGAATTGAGATTCATACTCGTGACCATGCAACCCCATTGGAGCTAGCTGCATGGTTTTGGTGTCATAAATGAAGCCATAAGGTTGAATTTGTTCAATAGGGTTAACAACTTGTTGGGTGCTCGTGCTCTTATCCTCATGGCCCAAGAACTGCAATGAATGTCTCGACCTTATAGGCCTCTCTGAAAGATGAGAAGGGACTCGATCATTAGGTGAAGGTACATCATATTTCCCATGAGATGATGATGGAGCGACTTGAAGTAGTATGCGTATTATCTCATAAATTCTAGTGCTATCCTTGACTAAAGCATTGCAAAATGCTTGGTGTGTGATAAAGTTGTTCCTCGTGAAGACACACCATGTCCAAATTTAGATCAGGATATGTGACCATTCAATCTATCATTAAACCTAAGAGACTTGTTCATATTCTTGGTAGCAATGGATGAACAATAATATGCATTATTTGGAAATTTAATCGACCCACTGCGAAATGATATCCTTTGATCTGCTCGAGATTAAACCTAGGTCATGAGCCACAAGACAAATGTAGAGACCACTCCATGCAATGGAATGCACGTGGCAGGAGTTAAATAAATCATCTACAAGCTCGTTGTTCAATATTCTTTATCTTCAAACCCCAAAGCAACATCTCTCGCACTATCTTCAATGATCGTTATATAAACTAATTCCAAGAATGAATGACATCCATCTTATCGACGGGTTTAAATGATAACATGGCATCTGCTTTAATGAAAGTTAATGTGGATCCGTTTTTCACATAGTAATTATAGTATCTTATCCACGGGTTTAAATGATAACATGGCGTCTTCTTTAATGGAAGTCAATGCGGATCCATTTTTCACATAGTAATTATAGTACCTCAAAGTTACCTCATTATTTTAATTTTAATTATATGACTTACCTTAAATACGATAAAGGTAAATTATTCATTATCCCAATAAAAGTCAAAAAAACAATTTGCCCTTGTATTTTGTTATGATTTTATAATTGATTCATTAGATGTAAATCTTTCAATATAAATTTATGTATCATTTATCTCATTGTTACCAAACAGTTAATTATTCTATTTTAAACTTCAGTTAATTCCAAGTTTACGGCTTGAAGATTAAATCATACTTAATATTAATTTTAATATCACTAATACACACAAATCGTTGTTAAATACTAATTGAAGTAATCGTACGAGTAGAAATTGATGGCTCGGATTTAATATATTTTAATCAAATAGAATTAGATCCCATGATTTAATTGCGAGTTGATCTGACTATTGATGTGTGTACAACTTGATCATCTATCTACAAGTTGAAATCCATATTCCCTTTTATTTCTTGTGAGATTCTCAGTAATGAAGGTAATTGTGTCGATGTGTTGAAGCTTTATAATGCCATTTCAACGGTTTTAGGTCTTACAATCGGGCTTAAAAAATCAAATGCAATAGACTTTGCAACTGTGTAAACATACTTTTAGTTTTGCTCAATGGCTTTGTGGTGCAAAATGCATGTTCAATTACAAATGTTTTGGTGGCATTAGGTTATGCAATAACGATGAGATTTATGATTTTATCAGTAATACTTTTTGATAATTGAATGGTGAAGGGTGAATTCAAGTAAATATAATTCATGTTCCTGTTGTAGATAGTCTTGTAATATTTTAAGAATTTCTTGAAATTTGCATGCAATGCATTTGACATTCATCATTATTTTTAACTATTCATTATAATTTAATCAAAATTTTGAATGTCATGTTTTTTCTGTACATTATTAGTCATTTCGAATGTCATGTTTTCTCTGTACATTATTAGTATGGGTAGGCAATATCATTTATCCTTTGGCATTTAATGAAACATTCAAAATATGTTTTTTTTAATTATATTTCATACGAACTCACAAAATATTCTTACATTTAAACGTCATTAGTCTGGTAGATATTTCCAAAAATCTATCCACAAATGTGAAATGATCAATCCTTTCAGGTTCCATAAATATGACTATTCATACATCCAATAATACATGTTGATCAATGGATACAACACATAGTAAAAACCCAAAAAAAATAGTGTTTAGTTATTAGAATGAAGTTGATTTTAGTGCAACAATCATGCTCTCATATGCTTTTAAACTAGCTTAAATTAAATAAGGATGTTCAAAACATAGGAGACATGTGTTGGTCATGAAACTAAAAGTTGTATACTCTTCACACGATCACTATAGCGAGTGTTCTTCACTAATTGATAGGAAGTCGCGTTGATACGTCTTCACTATATGTTCAACATGTAAATTCTGTATTAATGTACATCTTTAATATATCTAAATTATTTTATGTACAACTGAACTTCAATATAACATTACACTATACAATGTAGCATTGTTTCTGTAACACATTCATTTATACAGAATATCCATGGATTGCTTTTCTTTATATACAGTATTAAAAGCATGTGCTATCTGCCTTCTTGACAGGGACATGTTGCTTCACAATTCTATGTGTTTCTTATCAAATCATTCATTTCAATAAAAAAAAAATTATGTGCCTAACATTTATCATCATAGAAAATGAAGATAAATTTTGTGACTTTACCAAAAGGTCAAAAAAAAAATAAAAATATCCTTTTAGTGTACAAAGGTTGCCATAAATGGGTGATATACTCATTTATTAAATTAATATGTCATTCTTATATATCGGTATTCTATTGATTATATACTAGTGGAGATTCTAAAAAAATTAGGAAGAATCTTTATAGTTTTTATGATATTATCTCTATCTTAAAATGGAAAGGAATAGAAAAACTCAAATCTCTTGGATAAATGGAAAGGAATAGAAAAACTCAAATCTCTTGGAGGTTGGAGTCTAAAATCTATACATCATTTTGCGAAAGAATATCTTCCAAAAACTTTTAGAGTGATAAATTACACAGGATTGTGGTGTATGAAAAATGTATAGTTCTCCTCTTTATTGAAGATTAGATCAAGATCCTTGTTAATAGTTGTTGTAATTTCCTCTTAGTTGATGCCTTGATTATGTGGAAAATAATTTTCTTCTCTTTCCCATGATGCCTTGATTATGTGGAAAACAATTTTCTTCTCTTTCCCATTATTAATTAGGAATTGGGATGTTTTTCCAATTATTAATTAGGAATTGGGATGTTTGTTTAGAATTCGAAATGGTTTTGGTGTGTTTAAAGTTGGATTTTTTTTTATGGATATTATTTTGTCTATGTTTATTACTTTTTTTTTCTCTATATTCTTTTTTTTATATTTATATTTATTTTGCTTTTTTTTTCAAATTAAGATAATTCTCTAAATATATATTTTTCAAATATTTGAGCATTCTTTATTTTGTTGAGATATTAAGGAAATTTATTGTATTTTATAATTTAGGAATGTTATAGGTAGTTTCTACAAATTGGAGTGCTACAAGACTATGAAATTCCATTTTCTATATAGATATGTGAAATGACATTGCTATGAAATTCCATTTTCTATATATATCTATGAAATGCCATTGTTATAGATCGAGAATCTCTTATTCCATTTTCAAGCACATTTCCAAACCTGTTAAATAGTTGGAGGATTTTGCCTATAAATATGAAGTTCAAACATGTTTTTGGGATACAATAATGTTTTTGATAGGTTGATTTCAAGATTTCTAGTTTAGTAGTGGCTAGGTAGGTCTTGCACTCTTCCCACCCATGTTCAAATCTCCAATAAGACCTGACTCCTTGTGATAAGGCTAAAACAATACATGCATCATGGGATAGAGGACTCTCAAATGCCATGAAATACCTTGACCTTGCTAAATCATAAGTTATTGATATATCTAACTTATGAATTATTCTCTTGAATTATGATAGAAACTAGTTATTTTGATCCTAGACCTAACCAAATTATTAGATAATAAATTATCATTTTTCATAACTAAAAATAAATAAATTAATTAATCATTTATTTATATTTTATATGTTTTCTTTAATTTCTAAATATATGTGAAGAAATATATTGATATTGTCTTCTATTCTTTATTTTGTCAATTTCCTATTCAAAATTTTTAAAAGTATCGGGATTGTTGAATTTCGATGTACCATTCTTTGCTTACGTAACCCCAATTACATCTTACAGCCGAGTTCACAAAAATACTTTCAAAAGTATTAGTCTTGTGAGATTCAAATATAAATAGTATTAGTCTTGTGAAATCCTAAATTTGGAGGGACATTTGTATATATTGTGTTAGGTTTTTAAGTTTTTAATGGATGCATCTTAATTGGGTTTTGATTTTTTTTAATAATTTTTAGGGTAACAAAATTTGTGGTAATTCATTTGCTAATTGATAATGAGGATAGTTATTTAATTATTATTAGTAAATGTAATTGATTTATCATGGTTATTAGAAAAAACATACTACTTAAAATAATTTATTGGTGATTTATAAAAAAAACAAACTTTCAATTTTGTGAGATACTTTCAAGAATAATTTATGACTTAATTTTCAAAAAGGAAAATATTTATTTTCATTCATATTTAGTTTGATTTTAGTGAAATGTAAATTATGTTTTTAATAATAAATTATAAATTGATACAACTTATTTCTTAGAAGCAAAGAGGTTAGGAAAAATAATTGATCACAAAGATAGGTTGATCCGTGTCAAAGTAAGTTGTAATGACCATAAATATAGCATACTTAGTAAATCTCCGAGCTTAAAAGGGACAAGGGTCAGGAATATTTATAAATGAAGACCTCATTCCCTAAGACCAAGTTGAATTAAGGAAGGACGTTCAAAATTTAAAAGAAGCTAGGAAAGAAGGAAAATAGACAATAATTAGAAATCGAAAAGCTATTGTTAGGGATAGACACCAGAAGGATAATAATAAATAGGAATTTGGGACACTCGTGATCCTTTTTTGGAATTGTCGTGGCTTTCCATGGCACAAAGGTCCTATGATAAGTTGGATCCTGAGTGATATTGATATTATCTGTCTAGTTGAAACTTGGGAGCATGAAGAGTCTAAGGTCCCTAACATGGAAGGATTTGTCTTGTGGTCGGCATGGAACAAAAAATCCCACCATAGAGGGAGAGGAGGCATAGCTTGTTATATTAGAAAGAGCATTTCTCCTCACATTCAACTTCATAAGATTGACCCTCTTAATCAGTACATTTGGATAGAAATTTCAGACACCAATGCTAAGAAGATGTATATAGCAATTTGTTATTTTGCACCTATTAATTCTACTTTTTATAAGAAAAACAATCTAGATAACAATTGTCCCTATAATAATTTAGAACAACATATTTATAGTTTGAAAAATGAAGGTAATATCCTCCTGCTGGGAGACTTTAATGTTAGGACTGCAACTAGGCAAGCTAGTCTTTTAAGTAATGATTCCAACCATAATCCTTTATGGCTAGGTGAGGACCTTGTTTTATCTATAGCTACAAAAGAATCTCTGAAGACCTAATTAAGAACTTGTTTGGTACTATGTTGGTCAAGCTCTGCAGCTCTCAAGACCTAATAATTTGCAATAGAGTAATGAAGTGGCCAAACTCCAACCATATGACTTGTATTCATGGGCTATGTAGTAGTGTTGTAGATTATGTGATATTTGATATCCCCGTTTCCAACCAAATAACAACTTTTGACCTTTTAAATGACCATGGTCCATGAGCCTGACTCTGATCATAAATCTTTAACCCTAACTCTAAATTTTTCCATGCATAGGAGCACCATTGAAGAGAATTATGATAATCAAAGGAATTTTCACTTTGACAAAAGTAAAGTTGACATTTTCTTAAAGGATTTAAATAGTAAATTAAATCTCCTAACTTATAAGGACAACATTGAAGAACTATATCATAAATTTACAACTACCCTTTCCACTTCTATTAACAAGTTCTCTTTCGAGGTGTCGTATAAAAAGAATAATAGAATGACCAACCCTTGGTATGATAAAGATTGTAAAATTGCTAGGAAAGCCATTAGGGATGCTTCTAATGAGTCCTTAAAACTCGATAAGATCAATACGTACAAATCCCTAATTAAAAGGGAAAAAATATACTATATCAATAAAAGGCAAGAACAACTTTCACAACTATATAAGTTGGATCCTAAGAAGTTATCGAGTCAAATTATAAAACGCAATACTAAAGAAAATAATAGGATTCCCTTAAGGGACTGGAATTCCTACCTTAAAAATCTTTACGAGTTCCCTAATGCCATGGACACCATTCATGTTGTGCCTACAAAGGAAGAATTTTTTTATTTAGATGACATAGAGTTCAAGGTTAAGCAGCTTGCAAATGGAAAATCTAAGGAAATTGAAGGCTACCAAGCTGAAATTTTTAAAATCGGAGGGCCAATCCTTATCCCTCATAGACACAAGATCTTTAATTTAGCAATCAAGTAGGGCTTCCCTAAATCCTAGATGGAAAGCCTCATTGTTCCTATATTTAAAAATGGGGATATAAAAATTCCCTCTAATTATAGGACCATTATCATTAGCTCAATTTTAGCCACGCTTTATGGAATTATTTTGGAAAAGAAGAGTAGCCTTTGGCTAGAAAGTCACGATAACATAGCTAAAGGCCAGACCAGGTTTAGGAGATATTATTCAACTATGGACCATCTTGTTACCTTTAGGATCATTTCAGAGGAGTTCCACAATACTAAAACCAATCTTTTTCATTGTTTTGTTGACTTTAGAAAATCTTTTGACATGGTTCCTAGGAAAAACCTTTGGAATAGGTTGGAAGAGATAGAAGTGCCTCTCGAGTTGAGGGATGTTGCAATAAGGATGTATGAGAACGTTATTGCTAAGTTTAAAAACAATGAGGGATGGTCAAAAGATATTAACTGCAGTATTAGAGTCAAACAAGGTTGTCCCTTGTCCCCTACCCTTTTTGGCATTTACATTGACAAGTTAGAAGATTGCTTGGAAAAAGCAGGTTGTGTCGGCCATACTCTCACTGGTATAGTCATCAATCTTCTTATTTATGACGATGATATCGTTCTTATGGAAAGGAGTCCTCGTGATTTTGAAAACCAACTAAGAATCCTCAAGGATTTTTTCTCCAATATGGGTATGACTACTAATACTGATAAGACTAAGGTCATGATTATTAAATCCAATAAGATCCCTTATGATACCTTCATATATGACAACAAAAACTTGGAGGAAGTGACTTCATACAAATATATTGGAATTGATATTCACCACAAGCTCAATTGGAATTATAGCATTGAAAAAAGGATTATTGGGGGATGGAAATCTTATTATGGGCCTGAAAACAGTTGTAAATCAACTGATCTTTGGAGTTGGGATAAGAATAAACTCCTCTTTGAGAATATTGTTACACCTGTTATTCTTTATGGATGTGAAGTCTAGGGCTGTAGTATCTCTCGTGAATCCTAGAGAAAGATAGAGAAAATACAGAAGAATTTTATAACCTATAATCTCAAAATTAAAGGAAATATGCCCTATCCCATCCTCCCCTTAGAAACAAGCCTCTCCCCCATTGAGAGCATGGCTATGACTAGATACCTAATGTATAAGAACAAGTTAAACAACATGGAAGAAAAGAGGCTACCTAAAATTTCTTCAAAATCAAGTCATAATCACCATCGACTCAAGCGAG
>SNQJ01S0293848.1:0-10641 GCA_010110895.2 Picea sitchensis | reverse complement strand
CCTGGCTTCCCACTCGTTTTGGACATCCAACACTTTGAGTGAGTTTTACTGGTGAGACCATTTGGGTTTCGGTAAAGCTCTCCGCAAGTTTCCAAGCAAAGAGTTAACCTCCAAGGAGGCCCAAACCATTTCACTAATTGAACATTAATTTATCCTGATAAAACACTCGAACTACATTGCCCACAATTCTCATTAAGGCACTGGTCTCAATTTTCACACTCAACAAAGCCACGGGCTTCATTTCATATTTGGTTATATATTTAATGTAAATGAAACTTGCACTTAACAATTGTTTCTCAGTATCCTTTTGATGCAAGTATATGTTCATTTGATTATATATATCGTGGTGAATGTTTGTTTCATGTTTTTATTCAGTGTATGGTTGATGGTTTGAAAGAATAATTAAATTCCTAGATTTCAATTTGTGTACTTAGCTTAAAAACCTTAGTATATTTGTTAGGGACTACCCCCCTTGGCTTCGCTAGGAGTTAGCCTAGACGGAGGGGTTGAGGATTAGGTGACAGCACCTTAACTCTCACTTGCCCCCAAGGACACACCGAGTGGATTGAAGATTTATTCCACGTCTCCCAGGTGTGTATAAGGCGACAACAATGCCTAAAATGACTATTAATTCACTTTGTGGGTGAATTAGAGACATACAGTGAACTTAGGGAATGTTGACCGCCTATTCAACTAGGGGGTCAACTCCATGTGCCATGAAGAGATGCATCATCAGATGCTAATTTGTCGAAGACAGTTTGGTTCTACTAGGCAATTTATGCCTTCAACACTTTTTTGTAAACGGAATTTCCGCACCCCTGCGTGGGTTAATAATGTAATAGGTTTGCATGAGTCATAGTTAGGTCAGTTACCTTGGGATCTATTCATTAGGAGAGTTCCTTTCACCGAGGGTTTTTAATCCTCGGGTTATTAATTGGGCGTTTCAGCCCTATTAATCTCCCTTGAGTTTTTCCCTCACACCAACAATAATTCCTCCAAAGTGGTGAAGGGCATTCTAACGAAGTGGTCGTCTGGTAACTAGTGTGTAGGGATGATGTAAATGACCATGCAAGACATCTTAGAAAGTTTCGCGGAATTTCGTTGAGTCTAGATAGGTTTTTTTTAATTAATTAAAATTAATTAATTTTCCTAAGGTTGGGAATTTAATTATTTAATTAATTAATTGTTTTTTAGCAATTATTGTAAAAACTTGGTCCTTAGGTTTTTGATAGGGGTATTTGTGCTCAAATAAAATGGAAAGGCACCCCCTACACCCTTGGACCAAGTTTCAGCTCAGTCAGACAACTTTTGCTAGGTGTTTGTCCACTCGGAGTGTCACTCAATCAAAACAACAATTTTTATTGCTAAGACATGACATTGTCAAAATGTAAATTTTGTAATTTTTGAGGTAAATGGGTAATGTAATGATGGAAAGGGACAAGAGATATGATACCTAGCCTACCCAACCCACCTCCTAACTTTTACATACCTAGCCTACCCAACCCACCTCCTAACTTTTACACACCCCCTTGCACATTCACTCACTCATTTCCTCACGCCCCCTAGGAGGATTTGCGCCCCCCCTCACTTGAAAACCTTTGAAAACCCATTTAATTGAGTGGTGGGCCCCTCCCATGAGTGGTGCGCCCTTCCTAGCCTACCACCTAACCCATATGCTTGTCCCCACATGCCAACTCACCCATCCACGTCCTCAGTCCATGCCCAAACCCTAGATGGTGCGCCCCTCTCCTTGGGATTCCATCTTGTGGTTGGGAGATAACACTTAGCATTCATCTAGGAGGGGTCACTTTGCCTCTTGAGCTATAAATAGAGCCTCTCCTCACTCATTTGATTACCATTCTTTGAGCTAGTGTTACTCTACTGAAATTTCGCTCCATCTCTCTTGCTCTTTGCCATCTTGCATCCATCCCATTTTCTCTTGAGAGTTTTGGAGCAACTTGTTGCCGCAACACTTTCCCCTTTGGATTAATAAAAAGCTTTGGAGGATTTGGAGTAACCAAGAGTATTTTGGTTGTCTTCTTGCTTATGAGGTGACATTGTGGATTTGGGTATATTGTGTAGTATTGAGTAGATCTTTGGTAAAGTAGTTTACTAGGGTAGTTCATCAATAGTAGTATTGTTGATCTATATGTGTTGAGTGGCTAGTATTGTGAAGTATTTCACATTGTTAGTCCATTCATTTACATTATCTACCTGTATGCTTCACGATTTGCTTTGAGTTTTGCAGGGTTACCTCAAGGGATTGTCGGGATAGCCTCAAGGAGGAGTCTTCCCTCAAAACCCATTTAAACTCCTTGCTTTGCTTAATCTGATTTTATGTTCCTTTTCATCACATATTTCAGTAGCTAACCATCTTAGATAGGTCATCTACATTCATTTTTACTTGGATAATTTTATGTGAAAAATCTCTGCCTAAAAACAGAAATTTTTTGTAACATTTTTTTTGTGTTGTGCAACGTTTCCAACAACCAATAGCTCGCTGGTTTTTGCAAGATCTTACCAGGGACAAGGGGTTATGCTGCCCACATTTGGTCATACAACACCTCAAGAGCTTCTCACTAGTTGGGTAACGAATCTCTTCTTTTTCCTATTCATTTCTAGCATTGTAGCAAGCCCCCGGGAAGTTCCCTTGAGGCTTGCATTCTCTTGTATTTAGTTTCATTATTGTAAGTTGTTTCAACAAGCCATTGTTGCCTACACCTTGGGAGAGTGATTGGCTCAGCCAACCCCCCCAATATCGTATGGCTAGGGCTTAGATTTATTTCAGCATTTGTTATTCCTTGCCCCACTTGTCATTAGGACAAGGTTGTGTGGATAGCTTGCTTTAATAATAATTGTCTTTACATTCCAACCCTCTTTGGCACAACAAAGGTAGGCTTGCCTCCACCTTGTGCCATTGTGAGTGGTTTGCATTCATTTTCAAATTTTGTTTAATGATTGCCTACACCTTGGGTGACAAATCCCCAATAGAGTATGGCTAGATTAGTGATGTGATGATTATTTGCTAATGGTTATGTGATTTAAAATCTTCTAAAAGTAAATATCATACACTCACTAGATCATAGCCTAAGCCTTTGAGGCATAACTCATTCACTTGCTTTAAGTTTCTCACATCTTAATCCATAGTACATCTAAATGCAACATACATACGTGGTTAAGTAGTGATGTCTTAAAGCAATCTCCTTTTATTGGCAAACATATTATCTCAAAAGATTTCACTTTCATTTAAGTTTGCAAAGGTACTCATGGGCATGTGAATGGCGTAGGAACATAAGTCTTTCATTTCAGCAACTAATCTTCATTTTCTTAGCATGCTATCTTCATGGAATAACTTACATGGTTGAATGGCTATAATCTAAAGCAATTTGCTGTTTTATTTGACAAGTTGTTCTTATCTTCCAATTTACTCATTTTCCTTCAAGTTTACACATGTACATGGATAGTGAATGATGATGGAATAGATCTTTAGCTTTCAGCTTTCTTTACATGCTTTAGATGTGTTTCATATGGTTTGATTTCACAATCTGCAACACTTTTTTATAAGCCTTTTAAGTTTCGGTTTTGGGTATAATTCACTGTTTTTGGGCACTTAAAACTTATCAAAACACTCATAAACACTTCTTAAAACTTAGTCCTAAGCCTTAATAATATATTAGACCAACTAGGACACCTATAATCCACCATCTTCACCATCTAAAACGAGAATTGAGGAGGGCAACGGAAGGTGTTAGGCCGGGGACAACCTTGTGGCGCGGAGCGTCCTTTCCGTAAAAACTCAATTCTTTGGGCTGACCTGCGAAGCTAGGATAGACCTTGTTGCCATACTTCTTGAGCATCCAGCATCCATTTGGCAATAGGGGGAGGAGGATTAAGGTTTGACACTTAGCTAGGAGGGTAATTAAAATTTGTAAAATCTTTAAGCAACTCCTAACCACTTAGTCTTTTAGGCAATCCTTTTTGGATACATCTTATGGTTGTTTAGAACACTAGTTGCAAGCACAGATATCTTTCTATCTTTCATGCAAGTTTGTGGTTTAAATATCTAAGTGTTGAATCTTGAGTGCTTTTATGGTTGTCATTGAAAAACAGTTCAATTGCTATTGGGGTATGCTTGGCCTTATGTGAATGATCTTCATGTTTTGAATATCTTTGAATTCTCACATTTAAGCACTTGGTTAATCTTGTTTATTTGTATCTTGTGTATCTCATATATCTTGTTCATAATTGTTGTAATATCTCTCATTCATTGTTGTAAGTACTTGTATCCTTTTGTTATGGAGTAGTTGTAATTTTGTAATCTTTGTAATCTTTTGTAATCAACCTCCTTGAACTTTAGTTGACCCCTTTGCCCAACCTTAGGCACTAGTCTTAGTTGACTTAGGGAAGGGTTTTGCTTGACATAAGTAGTCCTGCATCTTGCATTTGTTGCCTTTGCATCCTAGGTTAGTACTCCCCCCAAACTTCTAATCAATTAAAACCAACTCCTAGAACTTCAAGTTAAATAATATCTAGTAACTAGGGTCTACCCCCCTTGGCTTCCCTAGGAGTAAGCCTAGAAGAAAGAGGTTCCAGTCAAGGTGACAGTGTGGACTATGAACCTAAGCATTGTGCCTCCAAGGACACACTAAGTGAGCTGGACTTTGCTCACGTTTGCAAGTGTGTATTAGGACGACAACATCTTTGGCGCCGTTGCCGGGGATAAGTCATTTATCCTTGGTCAAAACGACTTAACTTAGTAAGAACTAAACAATAAAAGCTTTAGTCCCTAAAATTCATTGAACTTGTATTGGTTGATTTTGTGTGATTCATTTCCAAGTGGCGACTCCATTGAAAAAATCTGTCAAGCATACTAGTAGGAGCACTTCACAAGGAGTGATTTATTCTTTTCCTGGACCTGAAAAGGTTTATAGGAGGAGGCTAAATAGCCTTGCTCCTAGGAGGCTACTTGAAAGTCTTGGAGAAGAAGCACTCACTAATATCCAATACTTGTTCCAAACCAATAATCAACAAACTGTTAATAATCCCACTAATAATCCTAACGCCACCATGAGTGTCTTTTTGAGACCTTTGAATTTTGTAGCAATCCAAGGTGCCCCTCACACAGTACCTGAAAAAGCTATTGACAAGTTGCCTACCTTTCAGGGAAACAATGCTATGAGTGCCAAATCTCATATACTGAATTTTCAGATGTGTCTGGAGAGATATTGTGGGGGTCATGATCAAGAAGATGTGAAGATGACTTTGTTTGTATATTCACTGGCAGGGGATGCTGCTGAATGGTTTACAGTCTTTGATGCAAACAAATTTCGCACCCTTGATGAGATATTGAATGAGTTTAGGAAGAGATGGGGTGATCAAAAGGAACATAGATTCCATCTTGCTGCTCTTACCACTAGCCATAAGAAAGAAAATGAAACTATGGTAGAATTTAACACTAAGTTTAACAGCTTGGTGAAAAGCCTTCATAATGACATCAAGCCTTTAGATACTGCAATTTTGATTTATTATATCGTGGCATTTGAGGGTGAAATGAGGTATGCCTTAAGGGATAAGGATCCTCAAACTTTAGGAGCAACACAAGCTACAGCTATAAAAATTGAACAGAATATGTTGGAGGCTAGGAAGTCCAACATTCTTGGTTTCACAAGAGGTTCTTCTTCAAAGGTTAGTGATGAAAAGAAGAAGGAAGTAAAGGGTCAAGAGTCATCAAGTGATGAGATTAAGAAATTGACCCAGTTGATTAAGCAAATGGAAATAAACCATGCCAATCAGATCAATGCTTTGCAAAATAGGTTGATCACTATGGAGAGGTCCCAACAAAATAGACAACAACATAAGCCAAATGATAAGTGGCCAAGGAGACCCCCAAAATGATCAAAGGTCACCTAACCCTTTTGAATCCACCAACTTGGTAGATCATCACTCTATACCTTATTGTAGGCCTTGTGGTGAGTTTCATGAGGAAGCAACTTGTCCAATTTTCCTTGAAGATTGTTATGATGATTATGGAAATCAAGGAAATGAACAAATAAATATGTGTGGTAGAAAGTACTATGGGGGCATGTATGATTGAATGGCTTCTTCTGAATATGGGAGTAGTGGAAACTTCATGAATGGTGTTGTTGACAAGGAAACAGAAAAGTATGGGCCCAAGCCCACACCCCAACAGATTGCAGAAATGGCTAAGTATAGAGGCATTACATACCAGAGGAATGGAAACAAAGGTCAAGATAAAGGTCAAACTAGTGTTCTCAAGGTGTCACCAATTCCTCCTAAGTCTAATATGCCCATTAATGCAGATTTGAATATTGACTTAGGTGGTTGGTTGAATAATGCAAAAATGTTAGTTCCAGTGTCAGAACTTATAAAGATCCTTTCTCAAAGGGAAAACCTACTTAAAGCCATAGAATAGCCCCCCTAAAAATGTTGTGGAGAAGCAACCAGCCTTGGCTTACCAGGACGCACCAGTGATTTTACAGAATTGGGATAGGAAAAATGAGAAGATTTTTCCTTTCTACCTTTCATTACTTGTAAATGACAAAGTGTTACACAATTGCATGCTAGATTCAGGGGCAAGCTCTAATGTTATGACTAAGAAAGTAATGGAACAGTGGAACTTAAGAATATCTCAACCTTATCATCACATTTGTGCCTTGGATAGTCAAACGATTGAAGTGCATGGATTGCTTAAGGGTTTGCAAGTACACTTTGCAGTATTTCCGGATATTATGTTTGAAATGGATATTGTAGTGATTGATGTTCCGGATGTTTGGGGAATGTTATTGAATAGAAAGGCAACTGCAGATTTGGGTGGTAACTTACAAATGGATTTATCTTATGCTACCCTCCCCACTCCAGATGGGAACACTTTCAAGTTGACTAGGGAAGTGTATAGAAGGTATCATGTCGAAGACCCTAAGAACCCCAAAAATGAGTTAAAGTGTGATGATGAAAGTATTGGTAATTATGCCATTTTGTCTAACTCCATTGTGCCCCTAGGAGATAAAGTCCAAGATAACGAGTTAGACAAAGTGTGGTACATGAATTTTGATGGTGTTTTTTCTAGAGCAGGAAAAGGTGTTGGAATTGTACTTCAAGCTCCAAGTGGTAAAGTGTTGAAGTTTGCTTATAGATTGGAGTTTGATGCAACCAATAAAGTGGTTGAGTATGGAGCTTTGCTCCTTGGTTTATAACTTTGCAGAGATAGGGGAGTAAAATGTCTAAATATCAAAGGGGATTCAGACTTGGTCATACAACAACTAAAGAATAAATTTGCTTGCAAGTCTGAGAGATTGAAAGGGTATAGGAATGCAATTTGGGACTTAATCAATGATCTAGATGCTTTAAACCTGATTGCTATTCCTAGAGAACAGAATTCAAAGGCAGATGAACTTGCAGTAGCAGCTTCCACACTTCAGCTTCCAGATAGTTTGATTGATGAAAATATTTCAGTGGAAGTGCTTTTTAGACCCTTAGTACCTGATAACATGAATCATTGGCAGGTTTTTTATGATAACAAATAGATTATCAAGTTTTTGACTCATATGCATGAATTTTCTAATTTAGGCATCAGTGTGAAAGAGGAGGGTTGTAATTATACTGAAAATGATGATAAGGTGAAAGCACCCCCTAGGCGAGTTGTGTCCTTGGAAAGGGACTTTGATAGACTAGATGGTCACAAGCAAAAGGAAGACTCAAAGAAAAAACTATGTGATCACCTAGAAGTCAACATTGGAACTAATGAAGAGCCTAGGATGATAAAGATAGGTAAGACTACCCCTATAAAGGAAAGAAATTAAATTGTTAAGTTATTAAAAGAGTATAGGGATGTCTTGACTTTCAATTATGATGAGCTCAAAGTCTATAGGGAGGATGTAATTCAGCATGTGATTCCTCTTAAGGAAGAAACCAAGCCCTTTAGACAAAAATTGAGGCAAATGAACCCCAAGTTAGCTCCTTTGGTCCAACAGGAGTTACAGAAAAAGTTAGAGGCATGAATCATTGCCCAAACTAGACATTCTTCATGGTGCTCAAATTTGGTTGTTGCTAGGAAGAAGAATGGAAAGATCACGATATGCATTGACTTCAGGAATTTGAACATTGTTTGCACAAAAGACCACTACCCCCTTCCCAAGATGGAAACCTTACTTCAAAGAGTAACAGGATCAGGAATGATTTCCATGCTTGATGGTTTTTCCGGTTATAATCAGATCAGACTTAAAGCAGAAGATAGGCATAAGAAAACTTTTACTACTCCATGGGGAACCTTTGAATATCTTAGAATGCCATTTGGTTTATCAAATGCTGGAGCTACTTTTCAGAGAGCTATGGATTATGCCTTTAGGGGGCTAATTGGAAAATTGATTGAAATATATCAAGATGATTTAACAGTATTTTCTAAGGATGGAAAAACTCACATTAACCACCTTAGGCAAGTTTTGGACAAATGTAGAGAGTTTGGAATTTCTCTAAATCCTGTTAAGTCAGTCTTTGGGGTGACTAAAGGTAAATTATTGGGCCATATAATTTCGAAAGAGGGGGTCAAGTTGGACCCAGAGAGAGTTGAAGCCATTGGTAAGGTGCCTTTGCCTATATCAAAGAAGCTCTCCAATCCTTCTTAGGAAAAAACAATTTTGTCCATAGGTTCATTCCTAACTATGTTGAGATCATGAAACCTATATATAAGTTGCTTAAAAAGGATGTTAGATTTGAATGGAATGAAGAAAGTAAGTGAGTTTTTGAATGTATTAAGACTGCCATATGTGAAGCTCCCGTCCTTGTCAGCCCAGACTATAACAARGACTTTCAGATTTTCTCCTTTGCTTTTGAAGACACTATTGTTGGTGTGTTGCTTCAAAAAAATGATCAAGGCCATGATCAACCCATTGCATATATGAGTAGGGCCTTGCAAAATTCAGAGCTTAAGTATCCCATGTTTGAGAAGCAGGCTTATGCCTTAGTGAAATCACTCAAACATTTCAGAGTCTTCATTGGATATTCCAAAGTGATTGGTTATGTTCCTAATTCTGTGATTAAGGATGTTTTATCTCAAGTGGAAGGATTAGGCTCAAGGGGTAGATGGATTGCTAAGATCCAAGAGTATGATTTGGAAATCAAACCTACGAAATTGATTAAGGGTCAAGGTCTAGCTAAGATGTTGACAGAAAGTAATGAGAAGGCTTTGGGTATGGTTTGCCAAATCAATAATGAAGAATGCCATCCTAATTTGTTGAAGCTTGAACAAGTAGAGTGGTATGCAGACATCGTCTTTTATCTTAGGAATCTAACTTGTCCAAGTCATCTAGTAGGACACAAGAAAAGAGCTTTAAGGTTAAAATCTTCTAAGTATGTCCTTACTAGAGATGGATTAGGATGGAAGAATCCTGATGGGGTTATCCTTAGATGTGTGGATGACCTTGAGTCAAAGAAACTAATGGATGAATTCCATGGGGGGTTTTGTGGTGGACATTTTGCTGCTAAAACTACTACCCACAAAATCCTTAGAGCAGGATATTATTGGCCCACAATATTTTCAGATGTGCATCAGTTTGTTCGGAAATGTGAGCCATGTCAACTTTTCACGGGAAAGCAAAAGTTAGCAGCTCTCCCTTTGCAACCAGTTGTGGTTGAAGCATCTTTTCAGCAGTGGGGTTTGGACTTCATCGGGAAGTTTAATGATAATTCAAGTAATGGGTATTCATGGGTTATCACAGCGACAGATTACTTTACCAAGTGGGTTGAAGCCATTCCTACCAAGTCAACAACTGAGAAGGTTGTGATGGACTTCCTAGAAGACAGAATTATAACTAGATTTGGGGTCCCATCAAAGATAGTGACAAATAATGCCAAGGCCTTTTGTTCAGCTGAGATGTCATCTTTTTGTTTCAAGTATGGTATTATCTTATCGCATGCATCAGATTACTATCCCCAAGGAAATGGTCAAGCAAAGTCAAGTAATAAAAACTTAATGACCATAGTTAAGAAAATAGTCGATGAAAATAAAAGATCTTGGGATAGTAAAATTAAACATGCATTATGGGCTAACAAAATAACAAAGAAAGCAGCAACTGGAAAGAGTCCCTTTGAGCTGGTATATGGATTGAAGGCTAGGTTGCCAGTACACCTTAGACTTCCAACTTATGGGTCAGTTGAGGATATTTCCACAGAACAGGATGCAGTTCAGAACAGGGTCAATCAGGTCATTGAGTTAGATGAAATCAGACGAAAGGCTTATGATCAGAATTGCAGAAATCAGAGTAAGGTAAAGAAAGCTTTCGACAAGTAGCTAGGCAGAGGGATTTTATGATTGGGGATACAGTTTTGTTAAGGGATAAAGGCAGAGAGAAACCAGGGAAACATGGCAAGTTTGACAGCTTGTGGTTGGGTCCATATTTGATCAAAGAAATAGCAGGGCCTAATTCTTTTCACCTCAGCCATTTGGATGGTGAGCCCATCTGTTGATGTTTGGACAACATCAAGAAGACATTCTCTAAAGATAATAATTAATAATATAATTATTGATTATTAAATATAGTATATAATAAGTAAATGATAATAATAAGTAGTTATTGATTATTCAAGGGACGCATCCTTTCATAGATGGTCACCTTATGTTCCCTA
>SNQJ01S0293846.1:0-10817 GCA_010110895.2 Picea sitchensis | reverse complement strand
AAAAATGAAAGTGCTCGGAATCTGACGAAACCAGTTCCATTTCGTTTGTCTCATCTTCCTGATTCTGGCCATATATTAACTTCGTCAAATGAGCTTCGTATGCGAAAGATATCGCATTCTGTTCGAAAACCCAAACAGACAAAAAAAGGGGTGACTGTACAGTCCGTACAGTGCCACGTGGAAGGATGACTATACAGGTCGTACGGTTGTACAACTAATGTGGAAGCTTCTGGTGATGACACGTGGTAGGTGATGGAGCATACGACAGGTACAGTTGGACCAGTCAGAGGGTGACACGTGTCACCACTGTAAGGGTGACACGTGGCACAGGCTGACATGGCATGGATGACGTCAGTAGGCTAACTGGGAAGGTACGGTGACAGGTGGCAAGGTACGTGGTAGATACATGGACCATCTGGCACTCGACAAGTGGCAATGTTTGATTGGTTGGAGAGGTGCCACGTGGCCCAGTCATGGGCTTCCACGTGGCACCTTGTGGTTGGATTTCGGGTTGTGTAAAATTATGGGGTCTCCACCGAAGTCGAACCCCCGACCTCTTTCGCGCTACGGACTGGTAGGACCGAGCTAACCACCCTCTCCAAAGTTAGTACTTAATAGTTATATGGCAAAGAATTTATTTAAGTTTGGTTAAATGTTTATTTGGGGGAAGAAAGGGTTGGGGCTTAGCCCCAGCCCGTGGTCTATTCACACGACCCTACCATGGAACCAAGCGACAGGTCGCGAGGGATCACGATAGGGATCAGCCTTTGGATCTCGGGTGGATCCCACAGGACTAGGATCCATCCACTAAAAAAGGGCGCGGGTAAGTTGTTAAGCCACTGGTCCTATCCATATGCCCGAAGACCAGGAGTCAGCCGGACAGGGGGCTAGCTCACAGGTGAAGCGCCTGGCCACATGGTCGTGAGCCCATAGGACTAGGGGGCTAGCGCGAAGGGGGTTGAGTTCAAAATTAAACATAAAGTGGGTTTTTTTTATATAGTTCTGATTTTTAATTGATTTTGCCTGTAACTAATGGATTTTATCCATTTTTGGGAGATATTGGGCATTTTTGGACGCCAAATTTTGGGAAGAAGTTGGGGATGGATAACCAACTTCAGATCTATAAAAAACAGGCATGTTTGAGGCCATGGAGGACAGTGAGAGCAGAGTTATGCTGAAGGGAAGCCAAGCCAAAGCCATTTTTATGCAGGGAAGCTATTGAGGAGCAGACGCTTGCGGGCCATTTCTGGGAGCTTCAGACATCCATTTTGCATGCCATTTTCTTTGTTGGGTTCTATAGATATGGAAGAACATGACCATATTAGTCTTGTATCCAATTGGCACTACTGTGATATACTTTTGATCTTTTGAACAGAAATAAAGAAGCCTCCCCCACAGAGACAAAGGCCCGGAGACGTAGGCAACGTTGTGCCGAACTCTGTTATCAATTCTCTTGCTATGGTTTGTTGTTTATTACTTCATTTAAGATCTACATATGTGTATATGGCTGTCATAATTAATCTTATTTCCTCATTCTTTCATTAAGCTTCTCAAATGGTTAATTAACACATGCAATTAAAAACTCAACCATAGTCATTAAAAGATCTTTACGGATCATTAAGTGATCCGTCGTCTATGAAAATATTGCAAAACATACTAGAAAAATGTAGTATCAAGACGTAAGGAAAACTAGAACCAAAGACAGTCAATTACCTACACACAAGAAGAAGAACAAGTAGGGAATTTAGACTAAATGCCAACATTGGAGATTTCAATATGAGAGACATCATATTGGTTCTAGGATCTGAAGTTAATGTACTACTAAAGAAGACATGGAAATGCATGGGAGAGCCCATACTAGGATATTCACCTCTTCAATTGAAATTGAAAAACCAACACAAATTCCTACTGATAGGTAGACTGAAAGGAGTGACAGTATACCTAGATGGAGTGCACACTAAAGCAGATTTTGAATTCATTAAATAGTGGACAGTACAACACCTTACTCGACATTTCTTGGTATAGATTGGGCATTTGAAAACCAAGCCATAATCAACCTGAAGACCAGGAAGATGACATTTTATTCAGGAGAATACAGGGTCATCGCGCCATTGGACCCATCAGAAGGGGAGAAGTTCGTAGAAACTACTTGTTTGGACCTAGAGGAAATCAGAGAGTTGTACAGAACAACTGGACACAATAAGGATTATGTAAACCCAACTGCAAATAGAATACTCAGTTGGCAGAGAATCACTTCCTGTCCAACATATTCAGATACCGGTTTAGAGAATTGGCAACAAAGGCTACACGAAGTATCCATGAGAAGATGTGCAAGAATAGACCGTGTAGTAAGATGGGTAGGCACAGAAATCAGAGAACCACCCATCTTCCACGGAGTAAATGATTTGGAAACATTCTTAGCATAGTATGAAGACGAAGTCTTAGAGAACCAGATATTGTTATCACTTGATCTAGCACTCGAGGCCACACCTGCAATATGGTGGGGCGCACACAAAGAGATAATCACAGACTAGTACCAATGTAAGCGGTTATTGTGCATAAGGTTCGACGCAAAAGAGAAAAACAACAAATAGCAAAAGTATGATGGACAAAGAGCACCAGCAGAGCACTTGGAGGAGTGTAGAACGTTGTGGAAAATAACACCCCCATAGGAATGGCCTCATCATTTTATACATACTCTAGCGGGCATACCAGCGAACTGGTATACAGACCAGGAAATGTGCAAAGGAACTACGACATAGACGACATTGCAACAGAATTTCACAGTCACTTTCTCATTTGAGCATGAGAACCCCAACATAGATGTCACTCTTAAAAATATCAGAGAGTCAAGGAATTGTTGTCATGTTACCATGTGCAAGAGGAAGCATCGGATGAATATGATCTGAGCGATATTTAGATTGAAGAAGAAGAAGGAGAAATATATGTGGAGGGCCCACCCACAGAATTAGAAGTCATTTCCGCATCGATATTTAAAGTAAAGAAAGTCAACATTGGGACAGTCGAGCATCCCAAAATGGCCAGCATTGTAGATTACTGGGATGAACAAATAGTGGAAATCATAACAGAGTTATTGTGTGAATACAACGACTTGTTCCCCACAAAATTTACAGATATGAAGGGTATAGCAGGAGAGCTAGCAGAGATGAAGATACCACTCAGACCAGAAGTGATATCGATCAGACAATGACCATATAGACTGAATCCCATATATAAGTAGAAATTCAAAGCTGAGATTGACAAGATGCTCGAATCCAACATCATAGAACCGGTCGAAGAATCAGAATGGATAAGCCCGATGGTAGTACAGGAAAAGAAACAAGGAGGGATTAGGATATGTGTCAACTTGAGGAAGTTGAATGATACATGCCTACACGACCCATTCCCTACACCTTTCACGGATGAAGTGTTAAAAAATGTAGGAGTACATGAAGCCTACTCATTCACTGATGGATTCTCAGGCTACCATCAAATAAAGATAGCACAAGAAGACAAATACAAGACCACGTTCACGACAGAATGGAGATCGTATCTGTGCACAGTCATGCCGTTTGGAATGAAGAATGCACCATCAATATTTTCCAGAGTAGTCATTGTTGCGTTTAAGGAATTCATCCTCCAGTTTCTCGAAGTATACCTAGATGACTGGACAATATATAGTTTGTTGAAATACCATGTAGAAGTCTTACGGATAATGTTGGAAAGATGCAGACAATGTCAGATATCACTGAATATAAAGAAATGCATATTTGAAACACCGTTTGATATACTATTGGGCCATATAGTATGCAAACAGGGTTTATTAGTAGATCCTGCAAAGATTGCAGTGAATGTTAACTTACCACCACCAAAAATAGTCTGTCAGCTAAGAGAGACATTGGGACACACAAGATACTATAGGAAATTTATCAAAGGGTACGCACAAATTACTCCACCGATGGAAAAGTTGCTAAGAAAGGATACTAAGTTTCAGTGGAACGACGAGTGTCAACACGGTCTCGATACCCTAAAGGAAAATATGGTCACTGGGTCGATATTAGTCTTTCCAGATTGGGAGAAGAAATTCCATGTACATGTAGACACATCAGCCATATCACTTAGAGCTATCTTGGAGCAACCAGGAGCGGGATATTTGGATCACCCGATAGCATTTGCGAGTCGGAAGCTTTCAGACTCAGAAAAAAACTATAACACGACAGAAAGAGAAGGGATAGTTATGGTCTATGCACTGCAAAAGTTCAAACATTGCTTATTGGGGAAACACTCTAATATGTTCATAGATCACTCAGCCCTGAAATATCTAGTCAACAAGCCAGTGTTGGGGGGGATAATTTATCGATGGTTACTCCTATTTCAAGAATTTGACTTTGAAGTAATCGTCAAACCAAGAAAGTTGAATGCAGGACCTGACCACCTATCAAGAGTCACAAACGGAGAAGAACCTATGAATTCAAAGGAAAAATTTCCATATGCACAGCTATTCTCAGTTTAGATCATTGATGAATACTTCACGGATATTATTCAGTACTTGAGAACAGGTAATGTGTCGCAAGAGTAGAACACAGCGCAAAATAAAAACCTAGTAGTTTGTGCCGTCGACTATCAATTGATTACAAGACACCTATATAATATGGGCACAGATAACATCTTGTGAAGGTATGTATTAGAACACGAAAGACCAAGAATCTTAGAAAAATATCATAAAGGAATAGCAGGAGGAAATTATGTAGGTAAAGCTAGCACACAGAAGGTATTGCGCGCAGGATTATGGTGGCCAACGATTCACAGAGATTCGAAGGAGTAATGTCAAAGATGCGACGTCTGTCAAAGGGTAGGTAAACCCAACAGAAGGGACGAGATGCCATTATGACCACAAGTAACATTACAGGCATTCCATAAATGGGCAATAGATTTTGTAGGACCAATCAACCCACCAAAAAAAAGAACAGGAGCAAGGTACATTATCACTGCGACGGAATACCTAACAAGATGGGCGGAAGCCGCACCAGTGAAGGATTACAGCGCAGAAACATCAACACATTTTATATTTGAACAAGTAATCACTAGATTTGGGTTTCCAAGAGTTTTGATGAGCGACCCAGGCATGCACTTCATAAACAACACCATCGACGCTATGACTGAAGAGTTTTAAGTCCATCACCAGAAGAGCACACCATATCACCCACAGGCGAATGGCACAGTGGAAGCATTCAACAAAATCCTGGAGAATGCGCTGACAAAGATCTACAACTTCAATAGGGACGATTGGGATCTCAAAGTACCAGCAGTATTATGGGAATACAGGACTACGTGCAAAAATTTGACAGGGCACACACCATTTAAACTGGTTTATGGTCAAGAAGTAGTGGTGCCATTAGAATTTCTAGTAAAAAGCTTGTGTGTAGAAGCAATTACACAAATGATAGAATGAGGCGCAGTACAGGAGATACTAAATCAGTTAATGACCATGGAGGAAGATTGGATCTTAGCAGGATTCCACCAACAAGTTCATAAGGCAAGAGATAAATCTTGGCACAATAGACACATCAAGAAGAAAACGTTCAAGGAAGGAGATCTAGTATTGATGTATGACAACAAATCGTTTCAGCACCCGGGAAATCTCAGAATGCATTGGTTAGGACCATATGTAGTAAATTCTGTCACAGATGGAGGATTTTTATAGTTAAGAGATTTATCAGGCACAAAACTTAGAGGGATGATCAATGGGAGCCGACTGAAGTTGTACAAAAAATATATGTGTGTGTGTGTGTGTGTTGAAAAATAAAAAAAATGAAAGAACCAAAAGGGGCACAGTGTGTCGGAGAAAGAAAGAACATGCACATTGAGGAACAAAAACTCGGTGAGGGGAAGTACAACGGTCACATACAAAGGGAAACAAGCAGAAAAAGCATAGTCAAAAAAAGAAGGACGACATGACAACACTAGGTGGAATTAAAGGATGGAAAGGACCGATGGGATGCCACATTAAATGAACCAATTGTACATAGCAAGGTAGAGTAATGGAAAGTACGAAACCGTTGGAGATGCATTGAACCCGTAGTTAAGGTGCATTAAAACCCATAATGAAGGAAGTGTCATCGAAAATCTTCATGGAAAACCCATACAACAGATGGACGCGAGAGAAAATAGTCTATTTGTGAAAAAAGAATAGACAGAGACCGATAGAGATCAAAAATCACAAAGTGAGTTCATAGATGCCACAAAGATCAGGTGAACATAGAACATGTTCAACATTCACCACCATGACACCTCCCAGGCAAGCAGAAGCGAGCCAGATCGCCAGGAAAACCAGAGTTTAGACTAGATCATGAGGACAGGTGGAAGAAGGTGAACAACAATCATCGGAGATCATCAACGTTGATGAAATCCCATCCCCATAAATAGCATCGATGAACTCTACACCCATACTAGAAGAAATCCAATAGCCAGCACCGGAGGGAAAGAATACAAACACACTAGCAGAAGTACTGGAGCCGCAGAACTAGGAAGAAGAAACTCTGAAGGAGGTGCAACCAGAGAGCACCAAAACAACTCCAAAAGTCAATGGGACGAAGTCAAGTCTGGATGCAGTAGTTGAGCCATATGAGTCTCAAATGACCATATCAGACCACCCACTAGAGGGAACGGGAGAAGATATCACGGGTCAGCCAGAATGGCAGACTGAGGAACAACTGGAAGTCGTTGGAACTTTGAGCCAACCACCACCATCGAAGAAAGACAAGATATAGATACCCAGATCACCTCGCAAGAAACCTACCGAAAAAATCGTTCTACCGAGGATACCAGATGGGGTACAGGTAGGACCAGAGCTACTGGGTCACATCATGAAGCTCAAATACTTGGACCATGATGTAGCAGACGAAGACAAGTTCCAGAAACTTGCAAAGAGAGTATACATGGAGACAGTGGGCACGAGTCCGTTTGGGGAACCAATTTCTCAACAACTCCAATGGGCAACAGGGTTGGAGAAGACATGAATTTTAGGTCTAGTGGACCTACCACATTTTGGCAGGGGTCAGAACACAACCGCATGCATCAAGCAGTTTCTAGCAGTCAAACATGGTGGGGACATCTAGTTGGACAAGCTCGTTTCGATAGATGTAGATCTTATCGTGAACATAACAGGATTTCCAACTCGGGGCATGGATCTCGCGCAGTTTCCGGATGACAAAGCTAGGGAGAAGGCGTTAGCAGAAGAGATGAATGTCGCAACACAATGATGTCGCAACACAACGGGGCGTGAAAATATTAGCCTGCAAGATGCTAAAAAAAAGTCGTATGGAGGAAGTCCCAGCTAGAGTCGTTGTAGTTTCATCCCAGTGCACAGACGACGCCTCAATGAGCTGGGCACTGTATCTCTTGAACCTATTCCTGGATGACTGCAAGGATGCGCAAGATCTAGGAACAGAGTTTCAATATTTATGGTTGATCACATTAATAGCCTTCATGGGATGGAGAGAGCCAAGGTACGTAGTTTTTGGTACCAAACATGAACCAAATCAAGGGGCCAGATATTTGTTTCTCAAAGCGAAGCCAGAGGCCGGGAAAAAAAAGGCGAACGGGGCTATCTTTGAAGGATACCTACGCGACCTACAAGAAGCCATATCCAATATGTGGATAATAACAACAGAATTTGTCACGTGATATGGGGACATCACCAACTTCCATGCCACATGACATACAATGTGGATACAGGCAAGGAAGGATCTGGATAAACAATGGTTGCAAATGCGCTACTATATCACAGAGGGTGACATCGACATGGTCATCAGTGAATGGGACGTATAGTGGAAGACTCTCGTCCTTAACCAGGAATTTTCTAAAAGAACATCAAATGAAGAGGCAGGGCAGGGAAAGACCCAGCCAAATGAAATTCAAGTGCCCAAGAAACGAAGAATGGGCCAGGGAAAAGCAACACAAAAAAAATAAGGGCCAATGAAGACAAGGACCCAGAATGGAAAGAAGGATAAGACGTAGTCGGCCAAGGAGTAGTAGCAACAGGTCGAGCCCATGCAAGAGACTGAAGCAAGGCCCAACCCACAAGTAGTAGGGGTAAACAAGAGGCCAGCCATGTATATAGGAGGCACACACAAGAAATCAAAGGCACAAAGAACACCGCCAAAATATACAATCACGGAGGATGATGGTGAAATGATAGCCCAAATGATCCAGGATTGCCTATCCAATGATTTTGACCATGTTTCACACCACAGGGATAGAATTGAAGAGAAATTGGCATACATGTGGCATCTCCTCAAGCAGATCAAGGAAGAGCAACCAACAATAAGTAAGGGAATCGAACCATCAGCACTGTGGACAGAACGAAGAGTGCAAGAAGAAGAACGAGAGTCAGTCCAGGCAATACTACAGCCACACGTAACATTCCACATCAACCCTAGTATGTTGCGCATGGAATAAATTGTGGGGAAGACACCCCTGAAGGACTTAAACCAAATCCAACTTGTGTTGACGAGGATACCAGCAGGGGCACTACACAGGTTGCAGGTGAGCATAAACCATGAGGTACAATCTCGCGCACGCAAACACTTAACTGAATTGAAGAAGGCAACAAAGAAATGGGATTCGTTGGAAATAGTCTATGAGGAGGCTAAATCTGAGACCCAAGAGGAAAGGGAGCACATAAAAGGATTGGAGCAGAAAGTGGCAGGAACTTACGAGAAGATTCCATAGGTCGCGCAGAGAGATGATATCACAGCCGAAGAAAATATTGATCGGATTGCGCAGGCAATCGATCAATATGAGAAGGAGATTGAGAATGTATGAGAACATATCATACCAACCACTCCATCGGCAGTCAAGGAGCAAAGGAAGCAGGAAGAAATAGCGCGGCTGTAGGAAATAGAGTAGCAGGTCAGCACAACAGTTGACTTGTTCGATAAAGCAGCGTAGCTTTGGACGAAGTTATAGGAGGATCATCAGGTCCAAAAGTGGGATAAGTAAGAATAAAGGATCAACGTAGTGATCCAAGAACTCAAACAGAGGTAGAAGATAATTCCAATCACAGAACGCATCAAGGGAATGCATGAAATGAAGAAATTGCAGGAAGAGCTCACTACTGCACAAACGCAGAAATAGGAGCGGCAGGCTCAAATGGAACCGTTGCAATAAAGGGTAGAAGAAGTCCTGGAACAAGCAGAGGAAGCCAAGGCACACATACCACAAACCCAGAAAGAGTGTGTGGAACTAATCTGTGACAAAATTACAATCCAGATAGTGGACACACTCAAGGAGAATACTGCGCAGGCGCAAACACAGGCAGCAGAGCTCAGGGGAAAATTTTAGGTGATCACCAAGGAGGTAAAAGAAGCACACAAGGATTAGGTGGCTCGGGACGAGCCACATGTCAGTGTTGGGGGCATGTTGGAGGCAGGCCAAATTGGAAAAGCAAGGTATTTTTGGGAAAGAAAGCATGCACGAGAAAAGCGACAACTGGAAGGAAACACATCACACATGCATGCAAGGAAAGCAACAGTTGGAAGGGAGAACAGGATGCACGCATGGGTGGAAGACCTAACGATGGTAGGGTTATGGTTTTGGTAAGGTATTGTAAATGGATGAAGAGCCTGAAATGTATAAATATAGATACTTAGGTATCATAAGAGGTTTTTGGTCACTTCAAATTATTATTATGTGATTGTAGTTACACATGAGTGATGCGATATGTAATGTTTTGTTGTAGGACCTATTTTGTATGAGTTGTAGAGATAGAGAGGACAAGGGAAGGTATATATTGAGGGTTAGATCGCATGCTATGGAGCTTTGTGTGATCTATCCCACCTCATATAAGATCTCAATCGACTAAGAAGATTTGTAAGTGTGCGGTGTTGTAGATGCGAATATAATATAATAAAAGAGTTGAGAGCCAAATCTTTGTGGACGTAACATCTATGTTGTGTGATGAATGTTTGCATATCTTTATTGTCTTAAGCAGTTATTATTATGTTGAATGAATGAGTTATTATATTGCATGTTTAAGTGTTTTTACGATATTGAGGGAATAAGCCTATGGATTTACTGCATAAGTCGTGAATAACAGTATGTTGCATTTACAAGTCATAATAATGTTTCAATATTTAGCTCGCATATCTCACACTCAATCCTAGGTTGTAAACACCTGAGTCTTACAGCCACCCATTAAAGTTATCTCGGGTGAGACTGCGCAGCGCATTTTGTGTGTTGTGTTGCCTTCTAGTTTACCAGGAGGGCCGATAGTTTTAGAGGCTTTGTTGGAAACCCGAATAGACATGAACCCTAGGTCAAAAAACTCAAACAAAATAAAGGAATAGTAACCAACAGTCAACAACCCTAAATTTCAATAATCATAACTATGTACCTGTAATGAATAAAGATCTGAAAATAGTACAAACTAATTTTCAGTGTCTTGTCTGCAATTCCTCCAGGTTCCACTGCTTGGAACCTCCCATAAAAGTATCTATAGAAAAAATGGCATAACTTGTTGAATTATGGCTTATTGTAGAAAGTGAACTTGTAGAGCATGCCCCACAAAGAATATTTGTTGTATAGCTATGAAAATGGTACAAAACATACTGCAGATTGTACTCTAACCAATACATTTTTGCTTACTGAATTTGGATCAATTATGGAGAAGTTATGACATTTTTACCCGAAACACTTGTTTTAGACTAGTTTCAGGACTAGCCACAAACCCTATTTTCCACATAGTGTAACTTCCAAAATACAACGACCCACAAGATGAAATTTTTATCCCAATTACATGGATATGTTTTCTCAAC
>SNQJ01S0293845.1:0-10641 GCA_010110895.2 Picea sitchensis | reverse complement strand
TTTATTGTTTTAAAGCATAAAAAAATAAAAATAAAAATCTTTCATTTCTTTGTTTGGTAAAGTAATTTAGGTTAAGTTGCTTCATTTACCAAGGAAAAATAATTTTTTCTTAAGTTCTTTACTTGAATGCTTAGGACATTAAGTAACGGGTGAAATATTGTTTTGAGTTTTTTATTTTTAAATATCTGAGAAAAGTAGTTACGAAAAGTTTGGTGAAAGAGTTTCAATTGGAAAATATTTATTTGTGAAGAAAGAAGTACTTTTGTTTCCAATATCATCTTATGCTCTTCTCTTTCGTCTATTAAAGAACATCACTGGTTTCACTTTTTTTCCTTTTGACTTAAGAAAACCACTAAAATTAACGCCTAATTAAAATTTATTAGACTTTGTGTTTGAAGGGTTCATCAATTTAGTCTAGGTTAGAGCCTTGATTTAGGATTGGAGAGGAAAAATCTTCAAGGCTACAAAGACAAACATAAGAGTCTGATCTAGGGAGTTTTTGAAATTCCAGTAACTGTGAAAGTTATCCAGGACCCCCCTCTAACACAGGGGCTAAAAACGAGGTTGTGTGCGGAAAGGTAGCGGAGATAACCCCTCCAAAGATAGACCAAGCGTAGTGGGGAACACATTTAGAGGGCTTATCTTGGGATTCCGTTGATCATATTTTCCATAGAGCTTCGTGGGTCTCAAATATGTTCGAGGTCCTCAGTCATCTTCCAGAACACATAATTTCGATAACCTTGATAGGTTTCGAGCTTGATACCCTTCTCATTGCGGTCCACCCGACTGTCGACTAGACCCACCTGGTGACTGTTCACGTGGTGGAAACCTAGTTGCCTTTATCTTAGTGACTTATATAGGTTACTGTGGGGGTATACCGTAGTACCTAGGGTAGACATCGAGCCACGCTTTCCAGATTATAACTGGAGGGTCCTTGCGTGTTTGATTTTCACTTGCATCGGTAATTTTCTCTAGTGTTGGATGTTGTAACTATTCTTCCAATTAGCTAGTGATTTGCTTGTCTTACCTCACAGGAACTTTTTCTAGTGTGTGATGGTTTAAAAAAAAAAAATGATTATAGAAAGCCCTAGCGTGTCTTTGATATTCTCACACAGTAGAGGATCAGTAGCTCTACCTGTCGCGAAGGATTTTGGGCCTACCACTGGTTGATCTTGAGCCACCCCCGCCACCGCTAAAGAAAAAACTAGACCAACAAGGGTCTTTTGAGGTGATCGGGTTACATGAAACTGTGCCTGACCCATCTCTGAGAGGAAAACATTTAATTTTGGAGGAACCGATCATTTTTGACCTCAGAGTGCAAGCTCTTGGTCCGTATAACCCTCCAACCATTGATATATCAGTTCCCATCATCATACAGGTTCAACCTTATGAGCCTCAAGTAGTGTCACAGGAAATGTCAGAAACAAATGTTGCTACTTCTTCAAGGAATACTCATATTTCCTCTACGAATGTCACTACAGGGGTTGTTCCACCTCCTAACCAACCGTCGTTGATCTGGGACACTATGGTATCGACTTCCTCTACCTCAGGAAATGGTCTAATTCCGTCTATGGAGGTGAACATTTCTCCTTTCACCCAGAGTGCGACAGGATCTCCATTCTCATACGGGATGCCTGGCTTCGATACGAGCATTGTACTTTCCTACTCCACTCTACAAACATTAGGTCTCAGGGTAGGGAGCTCTAACGCTCCTCTACAAGGATATATGGGGGGAACTTCAGCTCCCTATAATGATTTCCCTTACAGAGGGGGTCATATACCTTCTTCATTCCCTTCACTCAGTTGTGCTCACCAGCATTCCACCGAGCCAAACATAAATTACATTTCTCTTGGAGAAGGGAGTCAAGGACTACCATCTTATAGCATGCCGATAGGTTCGACACTATTCTCTTTGTTCGACACATTTGGTAACAACGCTTTCTCGTCAACTTTCATCTCGACCCGGGGCAACCCTATTTATGGACAACAAAATCCTATGCAGTGTACTATTCCTGCACAAGGGGCAAACTTAGGAATTCCTTCCTCACAAGGACCTTGGAATCCATGGTAGGGATCAGTTCCCTTGTGAGGGATGCTGACCAGAGGAAACCCCTTCGATAGCCAATGGAACCCTAGGCAAGTCTCAACACCTATGCCCATCGGATCAGTAGGGGGTAACCCTTCCAAAAATCCTTGGAAGGCGATGCAAGCCCAACCCTTTATGTCCTATTACGGGAGTCAGCTTATGACGTATCAAAAAGAATAGAATCCATATGTTGTTCATGTCCATGGTTATTACCAGAACCCTAGCCAACAAACTAACTTTTCCTAGCAACCTGGTGCCAGCCAAACTCTAGGATCCTCTTTCCCTGGTTATAATCAACAACCCAAATTATCGTTTCTGTCAACTCTCCACTTTCCAGACTTGACAAGGTTATTAAAGGACCTCATCTTTCATGATCCGCGTTGGCCTCCTATGCTAACCAAGTTGCCTTCATACATCCAAAAGTTCGAGGTCAAGCCTAAAGAAGATCCAGGAGATCATGTGACTACCTTCCATTTATGGTGCTCTTCCAATTCATTGAGAGAAGACTCCATCCAGTTGCATTTGTTTCAACTAACTCTCATCGGGAGTGCAAAAAAATGGTACATCGAGATCAAACACTCAAGATATCCTTCCTTCGGAGAATTAGCAATGGCTTTCTTAAACCATTTCCAATTATCTGTGAGATACGATGTCGACATCGAATTGCTGGCCAACTTTGAGTAGATAAAATAAGACCATATCTCAGATCACATATGAGAATGGAGATGCCAAAAGAGTTTGATAAAAGTGTTAGTCCCACCAACATTCCTGCTTGAGTGGTTCCTTAGGTCTTTGGTACCCCAGTTATCTAAAGACGTTGCAACCTCGGGGGTTTTTTCAAAGGAAGAAGCGATAATGAGAGCCCAACAGCTAGAACTGATTTACTCTCAGTTTGGTTTACTTTACGAAGTTTTACCAGATGCACCATAATCGATACTTGACAAGACCAGATAGAGATCTGGACCACATGTCGATGGTATTGTAGGTTCATCCCAAACAAATCCCGCTGATTAGTTGTTGAATCAATTGCAACAATTGTCAATACAACAGACAATGGCCAGCTAGACCATTGGTTCGGCTACTCCCCCTACTCAAAAGTCAGATGTACACAGTGTGCAATCGACAAATCCAAAGGCCACCCAACAGCCTGATGAAAAAAAGAAACAACGAAAGAAGGGTAAGGGGGATAAGAAACCTACCAATAATGTTGGGGAGGGCAACACTGAAAATATGAAGTTGAAGTATCCCTATAATATTTGCAAGGAAGACCATCCGACTCACCAGTGCCCTTGACTTGTGGAGGCCTAGAATTTATTGGCACAACAACAGCTTGTCGTGTCAATGAATCCATTTTTGTATGGGAAAATTTTATCTCAAGCCTCTTCAAGCGCGAAAGGGGTTGGTTAGGGACCTCTTCCGTCTTTGAGTAATACTTCGTCCGCGAATGTGTACATGATGAAAGGTAGCAGTGACATAATGACTAGGAAACGTAGCTATGGAATTCCAAAAACCTATGAGAAGGGTAAAGAAGCCAAAAACCCATATCTTCCTCTCCAGATTGAGAATACGTTGGGTGAAACAATGACACGCATCCTCAAAGGTCCATTCAATAAATCTTCTCACAACCCAAACGCATGCGCCGCCCAGAACTACTTTGTGGTGGAGGATTTGTCACAAACCCCTTGTGCGATGTCAGCATTGGAAGTCCTCCAAAGCTGCCCTTCCCAGAGAAAGGCCCTATTAGATTCCTTAGGATCTGCTGAGACTTGTAATCTGAGAATGATCATGCTTGATATGATTGATTTAAAACCTCATCTTCCTTACCATGTGGCATGTCATAGTAGTGGTTTACACCACGAAAACGTTTACTCAAAACATTTTTTGCACAGTGATTGATGAGGGGACCTCGACATGCATGATGTATTTGGCATGTTGGAAGGCCATTGGCCAACCCGTTTTGTCTCTGTTAGCTACTCTTATTACCACTTTCAACAGCCGTTCATTCTGACCACATGGAATCATCCCCTCTTTTCCCATGCAGTTAGAAGGGAAGACCATGTGCGTCAAAGTTGAAGTGGTCAATGTGTCTCTTGACTACAATCTCTTGTTAGGAAGGAGTTGGACCTACGCTATGCAAGTAGTGGTCGCGATAGTTTTCCAGTTATTGTTGTTTCCACATAAGGGTTGGATCGTGACCATTGATCAATTATCCTTCTCCCGTCCTGACCCTTCATCGAGGGTATCCATGGTCTCGATGATCGATAACCCTCAGCCTGACATCATCAACATAGGGGTTGGTTTGTGCCCACATTTGATGGGTAATTTTGATTACCCGCCTCCGACCGGCAATTTCCATTACATGTCGGTTGTCCCCGACTAGCCTAGGGCCGAAATCTTTCAAATATTGTCATTTCGCACGACTTACTTTAACGATCTGTGGACTCTTCCTTCTCCATCATCCATGATGGAAGGGACAAGGCGCCATGGCATGGCCATTCCTTTGTCTGTGGAAAAAGTTGTGTACTCTATATTTCAACAAGATTCCACCGACCATGATCCGACTCTCGCATAGAATTTGGATTTAGTTCTCGAGCCTAAATGGGCTCAAGGTTCCCTCGCTGATACTGATTCTTTAGACTTAGTCTTGCCCTCAGACGAGGAGATTATTGAGGTAATGACTAGTCCGAACAGACCCTGGGATGATCTTCATCACAGATATTACTTCCTACCAGAGTTAAGAAGAATTGAAGTAGGTGAATTCACTCTGACTATGACTGGAGATAAGGCTTGTTCTATCAATCCTTTGGATATGCACGCTATTTATGCTAAAGGAAATATGGAAACCATTGCTCAAATAATACCTATCGATATCTCTAGAATCCCTAACGTCGTGGAGAATATCTTCGCCGGAGCGGACTGCTCCCCCGAGGAGATTCAAATATACACATATTTATTTAAAGAATTATGCGACATGTTTTCCTGGTTTTACGAGGAAATGCCAGGCATAGATCCAAGAATCGTCGACATGAAATCATGACATATCCTGATGCTAATATGGTCTGGCAGAAGCTTCGTCCAGTTAACCCTAGGAAAGCAACAACTATTAAGGATAAAATAGAGAAACTAACTCAAGTTGGTTTCATCTACCCCGTCCAATTAACTCAATGGGTGTCAAATCTTATTCCAGTCAACAAAAAATAGGGTACGATTCACGTATGTGCAGGCTTCCATTATTTAAACAAGGCCTGTCCAAAAGACAATTTCCTCACGCCATTTATTGACTAGATAGTCGATGAATGCGCAGGTTGTGAGGTCTTTTCTTTCATGGATGGTTTTTCGGGATACAATCAAATATAGATCAAGCCTAAAGACCAACACAAAACCACTTTCAACTGTCCGTGGGGTACATTCACTTATCGGAAGATGCCTTTTGGTCTAAACAATGCTGGAGCTACATTTCAACGGGCCATGTCTTTTGCTTTCCATGTCCTCAAACACATATTAGAGGCTTATCTTGATGATTTAGCGTCATGATCTCGCAAGAGAGTTGATCATCTTGCACACCTCTAACTTATCTTTGAGCGATGTCACTACTACCAGATCCGCTTGAATCCAAATAAATGCAGTTTTTTCATCACATCAGGTTGTCTGTTTGTTTTCATAGTTTCGAAAACATGTATCATGTTTTATCCTCTAAAGGTTGAGGCAATAGTTCAGTTTCCTCTCCCGTGCACAATCCCTCAGCTTCATAGTTTACAAGGAAAAACAAACTTTTTACGGTGTTTCATTGCAAACTATGTCGAGATCACAAAGGATTTCAAGCATTTATTGAAGAAGGATGTTCCTTTCCATTGGGACAAAGCTGCTCAACGCTCTTTTGAAGCGTTGAAATGTACCCTCACGTCTACCCCTCTGCTTCGACCACCCAATTATAATAAATATTTCTTATTGTACTTGGCCACTGTGGAGTCAACCATCGGTATGGTCTTGGTTCAGGAGGATGATTTTCTCTTAGAATATGTGATTTATTACCTGAGTCCAGGCTTGGTTGGACCAGAACTCAATTATTCACACATTGAAAAACTTGTGTTGGCAACAGTTCATGATGTCCAAGGGCTATGTCATTACATCTTGTTTCGCAAGACCACCATCATTTCCATGGTGAATCTGTTTCAATACGTGTTGACACGACGTGTAATTGGTGGAAAGATCAGTAGATGGATAGTTATCCTCTAGGAATTCGACTTGGATTTTGTTTCAGCGAAATCCAAAAATTCGTTGGTCTTTGCGGAACTCATTTCGGAACTTCTGGTCGAATCAGATGATGTTATACCCGAAGATTTTCCTATCAAAGGAGACATGTTTTTGATCGCGTCTTCGAACCTCTATTATGGATATATACTAGTCTATCTCCATACTTTGAAGTGCCCTAGCTCTGTTTCTCGTGATGAACTTCGTCGTATACACCATCAGGCCAAAAACTATCTCATACTCGAGGACACTCTATATCGTCGAGGTGTATATTGCATCCTTCGCCAATGTCTCACCCATGAAGAAGTGGAAACCGTGCTTAACGATTTCCACACTGGAGCATGTGGTAGTCATTTATCTGGGTTCGAAACAACCCAAAATATTCTACGAGCCTGTTACTTTTGGCCGACATTAGTCAAAGATTGTGTTGAATTGGTCAATAAGTGCCACTTGTGTCAGATATTCTCTCGGAAGATGAGGGAACACTCCTCTCCCATGCTTCCTGTCATCACAGTTGGTCCCTTTACTAAGTGGGGGATTGATTATGCTACATGCAACCCTCCTTCCTCAAGGGGGAACCGTTATATCATCATAGAAGTAGACTACTTCACTAAGTGGGTCAAAGTTATGCCAACGTTTAAAGATGATGGCGAGACCGCAACTCTCTTTTTGTTTAACCAAATAATAGAAAGGTTCGGCATCCTGAGAGAGATTGTCACTGACCATGGTAGTCACTTTTAAAAAAAATGATGTTTGAATTAACATCAAATCTTGGGTTGAGGAAAGAACATTCATCACCCCACTACCCACAAGAGAATGGTTAGGTGAAGTTTGTGAATAAATCCATTAAGACTATCTTACAACGAACGATCGATTCAACCAGGTCAAATTGGCATTTGATGTTGTATTCGGCATTATGGGCCTACCGAATGTCTGTTAATTCTACAACCGGTTTCTCACCTTTTCAACTTGTTTACGGGCTGGAAGTAGTCTTGTCTATAGAGTGCCATATCCCCTCTCTAAATTTGGCAGTACAATTATTGCCAAACACTTCACCACTTGAAGAGTGTTTATTATATCTTGAGCAACATCGGGATGAATCCTTGGATAGTGAGGCTCACAAACAAAAATTCAAGTGTCAATATGATCGATCCGTCCATACTCGGATTTTATCTGAAGGCAACCTTGTCCTAGTCTATAACCAAGATAAGGATCCCCTGGGGGTAGGCAAGTTCAAACCCATGTGGTTCAGACCTTTCATCGTGAAGGAGGTTCTAAACAAGGGCACTTATCATCTAGTGGACTTTGAGGGAAATGCTTTAGCGGAGCCTAGAAACAGGCTCTACCTCAAGAAGTATTACTTGTAGGTGGGTCGCCTTGGGTGAATTCTTGTAACATATGTATAGTCCTGTACATTCTCTTTTTAGTTTTTGTCTTTTTGTTTTATGGACGTGTCGTTTTTTATGTCATCTTTTTCACTGTGGCATATGTCAAGTGAATTAGAGTTGTTAATTGGGTTCACAGACGGTGCTAGCCGACACACTCGGAGGCTTGCTTCCACATCTTGGGTGATTTTCACACCTTAGGGCCAGTTTCTATCTTTAGGAATTATCTGTTTAGGTGACGCCACAAAAAATGTCACTGAATAAAGAATAGTCTTAGAGTTTCTTCATGACACTTTGTCGCATGGTATCTCTCACCTCTGGGTCTATTTAGACGCTCAGTTGGTTGTGTCTCAGTTAAATGGGGTTTACCACATTTACGATCCTACACTACATCGACGGTTCCTTAGGGTACGCCTCTTAGAATGAAGCTTTGATTACATTACTATATCCATGCTCCTAGGAGATTTAATCAAATCACAGATACTCTAGCTAATCATGTATTAGATTGGCATATTGTACACATGTAAGAAAAAGAACACACACGCACATGTAAATACATTTGTAAAATAGATGTAATCCATAAGACATAAAAGATGAAAAATATCCATATATATATCAAAAAATATCAAAGTACATGGGTGGGTGCAAGCGCCTCAAAAATATGTCCAATCTGATTCATGAGGCTTATGCCCTCAAAATATACAAAAGGTTCTCTTGGCACATAATTAGTCTAGCCTAGCTAAGGGCAGGGCCTGTTGGCCCTGCCATAGTGAACAACAATGTTTACCAAACACCGAAAGAGTTGGACTCAGGTCCATGGCACCCCAACTACTTGAGGTTACATCGACAGTGGGAGATCCTCGATCTTTTCCATAGGGACTGTACGAGTGAGCACGATAAGGTTCCGCTCTACCCATCTCAATACTCTCTTAGCCTCTACGGATGGAGGCCCCCTTGCTACTGTTGTTGGTTTGGTGGCTCCAGCTAGTCCTTCCTCTGGTCGAGGACGCCGCCTAGTCCTCAAAAGGTCTGTTGGACACACTGGTCCCACATCTGTACATAAGAGATAAGTAAGTGTCAGATACTCCGGTATACAAAAAATGATATATATAAAAAGACATAAAAATTAAATAAATTTGAAAAAAAAACTTACCCATCTCTCCTCGCTCCGCTCCGGGAGGTACTGGCATGTCAGGATCTCTAGAAACATTTATCCCAGCATAGGGGTAGTCCTCTATTTCTGGAATCTGCCGTGACCAGCAGTCAAAAAAAAATTCATCCAAGGCCTCGATGGTCCTCCCTCCCCCCTGTCGCGGCAACAACATCACCCATCTACATAGGGCTGGGAGAGAGACCTTGTGCCCTCATATAGTCTCTCGAAGACTTATACTAGGTACCCTCTCGAAGAAAAAGGAGCACAAAATGGTACCAATCCTGAATTTTCAATGCTCCCATATTCGACACTCTATCACCTGTCTCTTCATGCAATCCAACATGGTGGTACTCCAATCGAAAATCCGTGCATTTAAGCATTGTACCGCACAATGCATGTGTGCTCGGGAAGCCTGATGTAAAGCTGCAGATCTAATGATCCGCCCAATAAGTAGAACTATCACTTTGAGTGATAGGTTTATGATCTTATGTATAGGTACCTGAGAACCTACTTTCTCAGTACTAGCCTCGCAATGGAATCCAATCAACTCCTCAATGTTGTGAGGCCCCGGGGGAAAAGTGTGCAAGTTGACTGGATCCCCTCTCCTCGAAAGACTATTCAGGAAGTAAATGTCCTTAGTCATTGGAGTCAACGACTTCCCCTCAAGAATTTATACCTCTGCGTCAGGATGCCAATAATCTATCAATGCATTTAGTAACTTGGGTTGTGCCCTCATAAACAGACACTAGAATAACTTTAGCAACCCACACTGTGACAAAACAATGATAGAAGCAAGGTCCTCGGAGACCAAACAATCAATGTCCTCATGCTCCCTTTCTCTGCAATGCACATACATCCTGCAAAATAAAATGAATGGAGAGTTAACTCTTGCATTTCCAATTTTTTCCACTTATTTGTGGGTGTACGCGGGTTGTCTTGGAGACAGTCTCATGTGCACATGGGTAGTTTATCTTTTTCCCACATGTACATGCGGGCTGTTCTTGGAAAACCCATGTACACGTAGGGCCGACCTCTTTAAAGGTCAGTGCCCCCCCCAAAAAACAAAAATAAATGCAAAATTGAAGAATGGTAATGCAAGAGAGGCTAGTTTGTACTTACTTGGTCCAGACGTAAGTTCGTTTCATCCACTGAAGCTCCCAGAATCAACTATTTCGGCAAAGGGGTGTTTTTTTTTAATTTTCGTCAATTCTCAATTTACAATGGTGATAATGAGCTGCCAACTTTCTATTTATAGACTTTTTGGCCCCTTTTTGTCATTTTTTTGGACCCTTTTGTCAATTTTTCTAGCTTGAAAATCATTTATGATGGTTCTTGAGTTTCTCGGGGGATGATTACGATAAGTTTTACTTTGGGTATTTGGGAATTTTTTCGAGTGTTGGGTCTGTTTTAAAGGTCTTTTGGTAAAAAGTCATTTTTCCAACTTTGTGCATGTAAGATAGGATTCCACCTCCACTTGTTACACCTCATTGTCTTTTTTTCTTTTCCACCAAATTGTGACATGGAACCCTCACTCTTGCTCTAGAAGTGTCATAATTTAGTGGTAGAGCCTACCTTCACATGGATGCCCTAGGTAGATCTTGGTTGCATTTTTGTGTCCATGACATCACTAATGACTATAGGCTTGGGATTCCTTAGTAGTTTTTCCTGATTATGAGTTGGAGCCTCATTTGCATGATTCATTATCACTCTTGACCTCACCCTCGAGACTCCCAAAACACAACGGGTCTTCTTTTAATCCCTTTTCA
>SNQJ01S0293843.1:0-10641 GCA_010110895.2 Picea sitchensis | reverse complement strand
TGTTGATTTTATAATTTTATGAACAAGAAATAAAACAGAAAACTAATTTAACTAAATCACTAATCTAAACTACAAATATATCTAATCAAACTACTTGAATTATACTAAACAAATTAACGAAAATAAATCACAAACTAACCTGGAGAAACGCTCCAGATTTGCCCTGTGTATGATGATTGTTCTAGCAGATCGGAGGGAGGAAACCCACACCGAATAATCCAGGAGCTTCTCGTAAACGATAGCTACAGTGCAGGACAAACAAGACATAAAAATAACAACAATCTTATAATTTATAAATCTCTACAATTAGATAAACCTATATGCAAAGATCTATATATAATAATTCAATTGATGAAGAAGAGAAATCTATCATTCATGAACTGAATCAAATAATTGCTGTATTTTTAAGTAATGAAAGAAATCAGACATGGATCATATTAATTAAATCATATCATTTTGCAAAAGACTATGATAGCTAAAGTAGTCACTAATCAAATGCAAATTGATAAACATAAACATGAAACAAAAGATTGATATTATGAAAAGCGAAAGCTGTAGCAGAACATCAACTTCTATCTCAGTTTGTATTAGAAATCCATAGCCTGGTTCTCCCACAAGTGAGGATGATCCTTATTACAAAAATAATAAGTATCATAATTAACCGTTGAGAAATCGTTTGATATTCAATTGAAACAGATATAATCAAAACAAATCATAGGTAATGTTTAAACAGAAGATACAATCGAATCCAAACAAAATCATTTACAATTCGTTATAGTTGTAATGACATAGAAAACGATTTATACCATAAGCGAATTAAACCAACACTGACGCGTAACTGTCCACAAACGAAATCCTAACAAGGTGTAACAGAGTTCGTGTGAGATATCCGATTGTTTGTTTTTGCAAACTGGGGTAAACAAGATCGATTGACCTTGACCAAAATCGTTCCACTCAAACGAATTGTAACCGGATTTGGTAGAGATAACACAGTCAATCAATTTGTTTTGCAAATTTAAAATCAAACAGAGCATTCATTTATGATACGAATCTAACTCATGAAAATGATCGAACTAACAGCAATCCAATCAAGCGAATCAATCGGTTGGGTTTAGCATAGTTGTCATGAATCAAATCCATTCCATGATTCAGGTGCATTGGCATAGGTTTAAATGAGATCATTGTTTTTATAAAAACAGAGTAGTTCTTTCCAAATTAAATTGAATAGAGTGACACAGCATATCGTAACAACCAAACTCATTGAAATCGTTTAGCAATCACAGCATACGAACCATAACGAAATCAAATCCAAACATGATCGTATTCTAAATTGAGCATGAGACTTCCTATTCGGAGTGGATACGAAATGAATTAAATTGAAAGCAAACCATCAATTTTGTTAACTCAATCAGGCAAACCAACAAATCAAATCCAAACGAAGACCAATCAAATCCGAATAAAAATCTATTGGTGTCTAAACTGAGAATGATCAACTCATGTATCTAAAATTAAATTCAATTTATTTTTAGTAAAGCAACACAATATGCAGGACGCACACATTATTACAGAGCCATTTCGAAATATAAACAGAGCTATTCGAAAATCAAATTCCAATCACTATATTACGCATGGTCACTCACAAAACCAAAACGATTTAAAATCCATACCTGTATGGCGACGAGACGGCTTGGTCACGACAATTTAGAGTTGATAACGGCTGTGGCCGATTAAACATTCTTGAAAAGGATGGATCCTGTCGTCTTCTGCTTTTTATCAGTTGCTTGGATTTGGTCTCTCTGACTGGTCAACACTGCAATTTGATCTTCCAGTGATTGAATTTTCGATTGGAGTAGGGGAACATCGATGTAGTATCGTTCCAACCATAAATCGCATTAGTCACAGGAAGACTGTGTGGGGTTTGAAAGTGCGGGTGAGGGTTTGATCACATTGTTGAGGGTTTCGTTAGGCAATTTAATCCCTGGGTAACTGGGATCGTTTCTCAGGGAGGGGGGAAGATTTGTCACGAAATCATAAGGTGGCTCAGGGCATAAACCTTGCGAGTAAGGGTACTCGCTGGCTAAGAAACATTCTACGTCAGAGTCTGAATCCTTACTAAGTACAATAGGCTTCGACTCAGTAGAGGGTTTAGGTTTGTTCCTAGCCATTCTTGAAATAAGCTGAGCGTTATTTTTACCCTTAGCATTAGCAGTAGGGTTTGCCTTGGGATTTTTGCTCATAGGTTTCTTTATAGCCTCGGCATTCTCAGTTCCAACCTCTAGTAATTCAACCACAGGGTCGACCGAAAGCTTAGGAGAGGGAAATAGGATATGGAAGGGCACAGGTGGCTTGGCCTTGGCTTCATTCACCACAGGTTTGTCAACCTGGATAGGGTCTATGTCATCGAAACCATTTCGAGCGACGAAAGCTCTCCAGCTATCACCATGTAAACTCAAATGATAAACAATGATAAGCTTGATAAGTCCATGGTGGAACAGGCTATTGTCAGCCTTCTGCCTTTCAAACCTTTTCGACATTTTATATAGGCTACGATGAAAGTAAAATGGAAAATTCAACAGGTATCCCATAAAATTCATTAGCAAACGCAGGTGGTAGAGGATAACGAGTCTGTATCGACCTTCACAGGTCATGAACTGTTTGACTATCATCAAAGTATCGTGACATCAAGTTTTAAGCGTAGAGATGGGCATACCTCTATCACAAGAGGTGACCTTTCGGGAGACAAATAGTAGTGGCCATGGAACCTCTTCCACTTTCAAATTCTTGAACCAGCGCTGGCCCATGGCAGGTAGCCCTGTAGTAGAACTGATAAATTCCTCGTCGATTTCCAACTGTATGTCGCCCACCTTGGCTCTACAGCCATCGAAACTTGTGGCAAACTGTTGTGCCACAACTAAATTAAAACCCTCAAATCGTTGCACGAAGGTGAGCCATCCGTTATCTTCCAAGTCTTTCCGAGCATTGTCAAACATTAACAAGGCTTGGTTGTCGTTTGGCTCGATTCGCACGACTGGTGCCATGGAGTCAAGCACATGGTAAGCCGAGGGTTTGAATCATAACACACACAGGAGCAGGGATAGTGAACGGGGATAAGGGATAGTCATAAATGCCAGCGTGCGAAGGTGGTGGAGTTTATCTCTGCCATGCATAACAATTATTGCCAAGGTACAACCGCCGGCTTTCATAGCTGTTCAACCCACTATTGTATAGTTCAACAATCAAGTCACTAGGCTGACCAATGAAATCAATGGTAGAACCAACGCGCACAATCAACGTTGTGCCATACTTTTAAACCATCAACATTCAATTAAAAACCAAAACCAAAAGTGCGCCAATGTATTAGCTCATATAATCAATAGTTTAACCAATGTGCCAATGGGTATTCATATAATCAACAAGCCAATAGTTATGAAAACACAAACATAGGTATCATATTAAAATAAATATATGAAGGATTTAACCATAACACCCATGTATTTTCATGAAACCAAAGGTCACGTAGGTCAAATAAAATGCAAATCCAAATGCCAATGCATTACAAACTCAATGAAACCAAGTCACACAATCAATACAAGAATGTTCAATGAGTATAGTTCGAAAGTTCTGCCAGCTACATAACGATAGGTGAAACGTAAGCGCAATAGGTATATTGACAAGAAAGATCATGACAGTTCAAATAATGATTTCAATGCGACTTCTAAAGAACAAATTTTCACGCTTACAGTCATGAAAACAAAACGAAGGTGGATATGCAAATGTCGCAAAAAATAAAAGTGTCGTTCATTTGAAAATTGCGACGAAAAATTGATGTTTGCAAAACATTGGTGTAGGCAGCTTGTAAGACCATGGAAAAATGTGATTTGGCTGCCANATTTTCATGAAACCAAAGGTCACGTAGGTCAAATAAAATGCAAATCCAAATGCCAATGCATTACAAACTCAATGAAACCAAGTCACACAATCAATACAAGAATGTTCAATGAGTATAGTTCGAAAGTTCTGCCAGCTACATAACGATAGGTGAAACGTAAGCGCAATAGGTATATTGACAAGAAAGATCATGACAGTTCAAATAATGATTTCAATGCGACTTCTAAAGAACAAATTTTCACGCTTACAGTCATGAAAACAAAACGAAGGTGGATATGCAAATGTCGCAAAAAATAAAAGTGTCGTTCATTTGAAAATTGCGACGAAAAATTGATGTTTGCAAAACATTGGTGTAGGCAGCTTGTAAGACCATGGAAAAATGTGATTTGGCTGCCAACAATGGCGACACACTGGTAGAAGCAGTTATCTCTGCCAAAATGAACAAATTCATATTAGGACCGCAAAGAAAATTTCAACTCAAAAATAACAACCAGAAAATCGTATAAACATCATCATTAACCAATTATTCCAGCAGTGTTTTAAAAGATGAAAACTGATAACAGTCTTAAGATTAGCAAGTCACGATATTAAAGATAAAATCTCCAATACTGTTGACAGAGCCACTGCTTCAAGCAGGTGTCCATAGCCTCGACAGGGTTTTCATTTAACCCACTCTGACATCTAGATCCTGCCAAGAAGTTCTGGATCAGAATAAAGGACATTAAAGAGGTTTCTTTTTTGCAAATTTTCATATACCCGACATTGCTTCGCTACCAGCAGGCCTGTTCAGTACCCCGGCGAAGTTGTCTTGGCGCCATGCATGCATTTACCCGCTGCAAGCAGGCCTGTTCAGCATCCCGGCGGGTTTACAAGCACTTCCCATAGCTCTTCTTAATAATTTTTGTTTTGTTTTTCATAGATATATAGCTGAGCGGGGTGACACTGAAAATCTTGATATTTTAACATATTTTTTTAGACCTCATCAGAATTTTTTAGAACTGTCCTTTATTTAGATCCAGAGATGTTTTATTAACAAAAACAACTTCCTAAGACAGGGAGACATCCTCTGAGTCATTCCTTTATGGAATAGGGACAGCATAAAAAGATAATGGATGATCATGACAAGCTTTACTCAGAGATCGAAATCAGTCAACTTCTTTCAAACAACAGATTTTTCCAACACAGATATAAATTTCAGAAATATACTATTAATGTTTGTACAAATTTCTCAGAAGTTATTTCAGTGGAGGAATTTTCTATCGTCTTTGTCTAAATAGCTCAGTGTACAGGTGTGTATATTTCCAAAGACACAAACTGATAAATTCAAATCAAAATCAAAAAACAGAAAGAAAACGAAAAAGCAAACGCAAGCAAAATATGTACATAATATACAAGGGTAGTATCAAGCAAAGTATCTCTTCAGGGCTTGGCCATTCACCGGGTAGGTGTCATATACCTTCAATATTCCGCAATCGAAAAGAACTGGGACCCAACTTTTCAGCAATTTGGTGCAAAGTCGTCACCCTCACGGTCCGACCCGCTCTCACCGGGACCTTCTTTCACACAGGCCCGAAGAGTCAAAGAACTCTTCCAACTCCTCTCGGGAGTTCTCAATACCCACAGGTATCTTCTCTCCCAACCTCCCCCTCTGCTTGTCGGGACATCGGAACTCGCAGGATCGCAAGTTCAGTGCTCACGGGATCGGGTCTTTCAATTCCTCGAAACCCGATGGTCAAAGGGTCAACGCCTTCGTAAATCGGGGTTTTCCCTATCAGGAAATCGGCACCTCTGATGTTGCGATTCCTCTCCCCTCGAAAATCTCCGAACCCCGAATGCCGATATGCACCTGCGCCACTCCCGCGCCATGTCACCTCCTCTCTCTCCCTTATCGGGAATCATGGGATCGTGGTTTCGCCATTCACAATTCCTTGCACAATAAAACTCTGAATGTCGAAACCCGACCTCCCGGGATCTGATGCCACGTGTTCCTATTATGATCGACGGCTCCCATTAAATCGGGGCATCGCTACTCGCGATTTCAACGACCATGAAACTCTTACCTCGTCAAACGCCAAACTCCGATGTGCTATTCCCTCCTGCACCTGAGGAATAAACTCCTGCGCATCTTCTCCACGATCTGACGGTCAGCGGGACTCTCGCGATGCTATCCAGCAAACCTTGACCGTTGATTCTCCCCATTGGGGATCCTCCTGCTCTGAAGCTCCTTCCTGATTGAACTTCCTCCTGGGTCCATCCCACGCTTCTGCTACGATGGAACTATCCCTCTTGAGCTTATCAACTCTGGGTTACTCAAAGACTTTGCGCGCACTGCTTGCGCAAGTCCGTCAACAATTCTTCAAGTGTTGAATTTTCTCCGACCCTGCGCACTCCTGCAGAGTCTCTACGCTCACACGGTGTTTTCTCTCCTAAGCTTCAACGTATACTCAGACCCCTTGGGGGATTTTTTCTTCCTTCACCCTCTGATGGGGAATATAGATTCCTCCTGCTATCCTTCTACTAAAACGACCTACTCGATGAGTGCTCTGGGTATTCAGTAACCCAATGAAACCTCCCTCAGTGGATGCTTCCTTCAGATGATAGAACTCAATGAGTTCTTTCCTCCTGGCTATCTGTACACTCCCTCAACGCCCTCCTGGCGGAGTATCTCTTCCACAAAACACACCACAGTTACGCTTCCTCCTTGAGCTTACACCCTTCGCTCGACGTCCTCCAGACGGAGCTCCTCAAAATCCTTAACAGAATTCTGGTTCTTCAGAACTCATAGCATAGTTCTTTCCTCTGTGCACCTCTGTACACACGCTCGATACCCTCTTGGTAGAGCTCCTATAGAATTCCTGACAAGTTCTGTCCACAACAGTGTCTCAGCTACACTGCCTTGACTATTGAGGTGTTAAGTAACCCCAAAAGTCCTCCTTCTATACGAGTTGTTGACTTTAGTGCTTGTGCTCTCAGCACGTCTTTGTCTAACTCCTCTGAGTTCAGAAGTACCCTCTCTGTGCACCGGTATTCAGAGTCTCAATACTTTGTCACGCCCTCATGGCATGAAACCTCAAAGACCTCTCAAACCTGAAATCAACCACATTCCCTGCAATCGCATAATCACAATACACAAATGCAGCATATAATGAACACACACACACACACACACATGCATATAATGATAGAAAATGCAAGAAAAACTGCTCTGTATTAACAATGGCAAATGCTTGTGTATTTTACAAGGTGTTCCTCGAGCTCTCTCTCTGCTCTCTCTCCTGCTCTACATGCCTCTCCTCTCTACAAAATGAGATCTCAATATCTCTTTTACCTGAGGGCTCTTAGCACTCCCTTCCAGGATTTACCTACTCTAATTAATTTACAATCAATGGTTGTCTACTCTACTATCCAGAACTAGATCTCAGCCGATCTATAATAAATGCCTGTATTATCTACAGCCTGCGCAAAGGCATGGCTTTCCTAGCTCACCAGCCTAAGACATTAAATTACATTCATTACAAATTTAAACGAGGTTGTGCCTCTACTTGAATGCATGCGCGCTGACGTGGCTGGCTAGCTGGCTGGATGACATGGAGCGATGCTCCTGCATCACAATTAAAAATGGTCCAAGCCATAATTTTTGAAATTTAGTGTGCTCTCCTTTTCCCTCGTGTGGTTTGTCCCACTTCAAGACGAGATCACCTACTTCAAAATTCCTATCAGAAGTAGAATTAGAATCGAACCAGATTTTAACCAATTGTTGATGTTGATCTAAATTACGTTTAGCCCGAGCTCTTTCTTCTTCTAGCTTCATCAAAGCGTTAATTTGGTTTTCTAAAGGGGGGAAATCTTCTTCTTGAACTTTCTGTGATAGATGAAGTGAAGGAAGAAGAATGTGAGGTGGAAGAATTGCTTCTCTGCCATAAACGAGAAAAAAGGGGGAGTTACCTACAACATCTTTTGGTGTTAACCTATCATCCCATAGCACATTTAGCAGCGCATTGTGCCATTTTTTGTGATTTTCAACCACCATTCTCTTGATGATTTTGATCAAGTTCTTGTTTGTTGATTCTGCCAATCCATTGCCTTGGGGGTAATAGCTAGCAGAATACTTCATCTTAATTCCTTTTTCCAAAGCGAACTCGCTCATCTCAAGAGAGGAAAAGTAAGAAGCATTATCGAATACTAAACAGTCAGGGATACCGAAACGAGTGATAATATTCGAGTTTAGAGAGGCGATTACCTGACTGGTGTTGACAGTTCTTAGCACAGGAGCTTCAGACCATCGAGTAAATTAATTTGTGGTTGTCACAATAAACTTGTGTTGTTGTGAGGACGGGGGGTTAATTGGACCTATGATATCAAGGTCCCACTGCTAAAAAGGAGAATCTACTGAAACGGGTTGTAGAGGAAAGGCTGGTTTTTGTAACCGCCCTGATGCTTTCTGACAGATAATACATTTACGACACAAGGCATGGGCATCTCTAAAAAGTGTGGGCCAGTAATAACCGGCTCTCAAAACCTTATGAGCAGTGGTGTCACCACCAAAGTGACCACCAGCTTCTCCTGCATGTAACTCCAGCAAGACTTTTTCTACTTCGTCTTTTTCAAGACAACGCATCAGTACGCCGTCAAAACTCTGACGAAACAGCATAACATTAACCAGATGAAAGGAGGCAGAATTTAATCTCAACGCTCTTCTTTGAGCGGGGTCTAGGTGACAGGGGGCTGACCCATGTTCAAGACAGAATCTTATATCGTCGTACCAAGGACTAGCAGGGTTTTGTGCGCAACAGATTAGACTTCGATCGCTTTGCCCTAGGTTTGATGTATCACTTTCTTCTTGTTGTTCTGTTGCTGAATAAGCAACTAACTTGCATAACCCTTGGCCTCTCACTATCTGAGATAGGGTGATTTCTAAGTCATACTCCTGCAAGGACGTGACCCAGTTGGCTCTGTTTTCTCCTAGGTCTTTCTGCAATAACAGATTCCTAACGGCTGGGTAGGGGACAATGACTTTCGTCCTTGACTTCAAAAGATAGGACCGGAAGTGTTTAACTGCTTTGAAAATAGCGTAGGCTTGCCGATCTACCGCTAGGTAATTAAGTTCAGCGCCTTTGAAAGCGGAGCTCATAAAAGTGATGGGTACTTCATTTTTCTCAACATTCTTTTGGGTTAGGACGGCGGCATAGGAACAGTCAGAAGAAAAAGTATAAAGTGTAAAATCTTGAGAAAAATCAGGGCTCATGAGAGACAGAGCGTCTATTATGGCCTTCTTTATTGCATTGAAATCTTGGTTTTCCAAGGATCCCCAGTGATATTGGGTGTCTTTCTTAATTAGGTTCTGCAAGGGTCTAACCATTTCAGAGAAGCTGGGGACAAATCTTCTCACGAAGTTAATCTGGCCTAAGAAAGACTGCATAGATTTTTTGGATGTAGGAGGAGGAAGTTTTGCGATGACTTGAGTCCTTTCGGGGTCAATAATCATTCCTTCGCTAGACACAATGAATCCTAGGAGTTTACCCTGTTCTACTGCAAAGATGGACTTTTTAGGGTTCAAGGAGATGTTGTATTTACGACATCGCAGTAGGATGGCTCGTAAGTGAGCTAGATGATCGTTTTTGTTTTTAGAAAATACATTCACATCATCTAGGTAAAATACGACGGACTGATTGATTAAGCCTCGGAAAGCAATGTCCATTGCTCTCTGAAAAGTGGCACCGGCATTAATCAATCCAAAAGGCATTTTGCGATAAGCATAAGTGCCCCACGGAGTACGGAAGGTAGTTTTTAGTTGGTCTGGTGGAGACATCAGGACCTGGTTGTATCCTGAGAAACCATCTAGTAAAGATAGCCTCTCAAAACCGGATACTTGTTGAAGGATCTGTTCCATGGGTGGGACAGGGTAGTTGTCTTTATCAGACGCCCTATTAAGGTTTCGAAAATCGACGCAGAGTCAGATTTCCCCACTTTTCTTCCGTACTGGGAAAAGGTTAGAAACCCACTGAGTGTGTCTAACAGGAAATATTATCTTAGCATTTAGGAGCTTATTCAATTCCTTTTGAACAGTCGGTTCGAGTTTAGGATGCATTTTCATCAGTTTTTGTTGAAAGGGTAAGGTTTGGGGCTTCATCGGAATGACATGCTGTATGATATTAGGGTCAAAAGTTTTAAGGTCATCATACGTCCATGAAAAGACATCTTTAAATTCTTTGAATAATTTAATAAAAGCAACTTTTTCTTGTCGAGAACACCCTAACCCTAGATTAATGCATTGAGGATTTTCATTAGTTCCTAAGTTCACTTTTTCATAAGATAATGAGGAACTATTGGTTTTACAACTGACCGTGTTTTTAAATTTATCTTGGAGATCATAAAACTTCTCTAATCTAACTACATATTTTGGGATCGAGTTTACCATATCCGATGAAGATTCAGGATTTCTCGGATCTGGTATTACCGTGAAATCGCACAAATTGTCATCATGCGTGTGTTCGTCTATAACCGTGCCTTGAAAAGTTTCTTCCATGTGCAGAAAGTTGATAATCTATTGATCGTCGTCAAATACTCTCCAATTCATGATGTTATCAGGAACGGATGGCTGAAACATCAGCTCAACGGAGAATGCATCTGGGGATAAGCCTTCTGCAGGAAGAAGTTTAGAAGCTACATTAGCTAATAAATTTGCTTCAGAGTTATTCAATCTAGGGATAGAATTTATATTGAAAGCGGAAAATTTATTCATTAAATTCCATA
>SNQJ01S0293841.1:0-10829 GCA_010110895.2 Picea sitchensis | reverse complement strand
ACCCACTGTGACTCACCAGGTAAATGTTAAATACAATAACAACGTATGACTACAACAACTAAATTTCTGAAATTTCATTATTTTTTTTCTGATATTACTCTGATATTTCATTTTTTAAATGTTACAGGTGAATTTCATAAGTTTTGTTGATTGATTTATTGTGTCAACTTCTATCCAGGGTGACCATGTCCAAAAATCACCTGCTACATCTGTTGAGGGTTGTCGTGGAAGACACACGATGTGCCTCAGCAGATAAATGTTAAGTATAGTAATAACTTATCACTACAATAACTAAATTTCTCAAATGTTAAAGTTCATCTCATTAATTTTATTCATCAATGTATTTTGGAATTCTCAACGTGGGAAGGCTCCCACTGAGGATATTGATGAGGATGAAATATTTTATTCCACTGACCTAATGACAACTGTAACGAAGGCCAAGGACGGAGAAAGAATTGTAGAGATACAAAATACAATAACTAATTTTGGGGTAAGTGGCATCTTCACATAGTTTTATCAGCTATGACAATTTCATATTCATTTTTTTGTTTTCTATTTTCTATATGATCTGATAAAGTAAATTTTTCTGTTTTTAGGAGTTTTTAAACCCCATGCGTCGGGAACTTGTGGATCCTGCAACTGCGATAGGTATTAGTGATAGTCCAATACAAAACAAATGTCTACATAGCAAAGTGTAAGTGAGTATTTTTGAGCCTCCTGAGGTTCCCCTCAAATCCATTTATGAGCGCAATGATTTTGACCAGCATGACAAACCAGAGCATGATGATTCGGAGCTTGGGACTCCACATGAATACAGAGAGGAACATACTGTAGATGGAGAGGAAAATATTTTACATGGAGCAGAAAAATTAAAAGAACTAGATCACTAGATGTCACCTTTGGTGGATGACGCATGTGTTCCGATCAAGATTGAGAAGATTGCAGGTAATTTTTAATTAATTGTTTCATTTTTTTAATGAAATTGAAATGGACATTTGTTGAGATTATTATAAATTAATGGATAACATGTTTATGCAGGAAACAATATTTTCTATAGAAACTTAAATGACAAAGCATTAGAGTTGTTTGGCCCCACCATTCGCACACATTGGAATGGCCAAGATAGAAAAAAGAAATATGATTTAATAGACCACATGGTATACTTGTTCGACAACACTTTCAACAAGAAAGTGGTTACAAAGTTAGCCGATGAGAATTTAAAATATACCAGGGCCAAGTATAGGGAGAAATTGCAATTAGACCTCAAGCATGAGCACCATCCCATGGTTCTGGAGAAAGCGTGGAAGGCCCTGATAGAGGATGTAAAGGATAACTTGTTTAAAAAATAAGGAATGCATCCATGAGCTAGCCAATCAAGGTACAACACATGTCATATTATCACTGAAATATGATCATTTATGATTTTCTTTCCTATTTTAAGTAACAATTCTGATATATATTTTTTTCCAAAAATTCCATATGTAGGCTACCAGACACCTCCAAAGAAAGCAAGGCCAAAGTGGAAAAACATGGTCAACATAAAGTAGGTCAGGGTGGTTATGGAAAACTAAAATGTTGAATGGTAAGATTTAAATGATTAACTGTGGTCAATATTTATTTAACAGTAGCGAACAAATATATGTTTTTGTTATTGGTATTATTAATGGTGTTATGCATTGTAATTAAATATGTTCGACACTGCTAGAATATGATGGATGTTCTCATTTAACCATAGAAAATATCACTACTGTCACCCAAACATAGGAAGAAGCCACCCCCGAGCACCTTAAGCTTGACAGAGAATAATTCTGAAAGAAAACCCTAGGCTAGATAGCCAAACAAAGGGTGGCCCACCTTTATCCAAAGATAGCACACCAAGAAAGAGAATATTAGAGAGTCTAAATCATAACCAAGAGATAGTCCAAGCCAAAACCGAAATCTACTAGCTACAGCAGCTGCAATGGCAGCTCTCCTCCAAACTTCGACACAAACTGGCCAATTGCAGTGTGCACAATTGTTTCTTCTGCAGTTCTGAGAATGCCTGCTAGAATGAAGACTAACTTCCTGTATTTATACTAAATATGGAAAACTGCCTGGGCCAACTTCTCATTCTATGTGCCTATTTACTTAGAATATAATATTTCTTTTATTCGACTTCTTGTCTTGGAGGCTAATAACCTAATACAAGTTATCCTCTTGAGACGACTTGTCTTATAGGATTATTAGCCAACTCATTAGGGTTTCTTCTTGCTTCCCATAATATTCTATTCTTGTCAAGTTTACACATGGAGGTGAATACCTCCCGTAGCTACCATAATATCAACACTCACTCCTAGCTAGGGAGGTATTGAAGGTAATGGTATTAATAACAAACATACCATTCACTCAGTAGCATCAACATAGTCATATAGACTATCTCATGACTAGATCATGAATACCATCATCATTATCAACATCATCAGCTAGATCATCTCTCAAAACCATACTCCATTTGAGTAATCAGACATGATGTTGGATAACTCACTAACTCCAGAGAGTGACACAAGAGCCATTCTTCTAATCCGATCATATGTCCTAGAAGAAAAAATTCCTGAACCATTTTCCGTTTGGGAAATCTTTGTCCATTGATCATCCATCTAGCTGATAATCATTTCCAACATTACTAATAGTCTTCAAGGAAAATCAGAACAATGTCATTCAATATAACACAATTGTGTCTATCCATAGTAGTACACAACTACAATCCAATGGTACACTGACACATCAATTATGTAGGAGCATAGCTCCCAAGCCAACCATGTGCCAGCCAGCCAACCCACTCAGTGCATTCAAAGCGCACATTCAAGGAAGAGAGGCGCCAGTCCTCTCACATTTTGAATTTGATTTCAATGTAACTAATGTATGTAAGGTCGTGGAGCCATAGAGCCATGCCTTTGAGCAGGCGTTAGTTAGGAGTAGCCTTAAATGTTTGTAAGGCTGAATCTATCTCCGAGATGGACTAGACAGCCCATTCAATGTAAAGTTAAATGTAAATTGAATAGGGTAGGTGAGATGGAGGGAAGAGCTCGAAGAGCCCCCTCATGTAAAATATATTTCGTTCTTGTTTTGAAAAAGAGGGAAGATACAGGAGAGCTCTGTGAGATTTAGAGAACAGAGAGAAGGAGCCGAGACTCTGTAAAAGTCTGAGCTTGAACAAATTGTAAAAAGAGGCATTTTACATTAATACAAACAACAATTTCTTGAATGTTATTATGTGGTTGTATGAATGTATTTATGAGTTTATGATATGTTGTAGATGTATGTTAGGTATGCATTTTCAAGTACAAATAGGTTTTGCTATCTATGGGTACTTTGATTTCAGGTTTGGGGTTCTATCAGGCTTCATGCCAAGAGGCTATGACAGAACGTTGGGGGTTCTGAAAGCCAGTGCATAGGTGTACTCCTGAATTCTGTGGAATTTGGGCAAGGATGTGCCAGGAGGGTGCACCGAACAACGTCATTGGCTCAAGGAGAAACCTCAAGGTTGCTTAATACCTTAGAGGTGAGGCTGTGTAGAAAAGGACACAGCAGAAGACAAAATCACTGCGGGATTCTGTGAGAGCTCTGCTAGGAGGGCATTGAGTAGGTGCATATAGTGCACAAGAGAAGGAGTTAGAACCATTGAGGGTTATATAGAGATGTTCGAGGAGGGCATTGAGTAGGTGCCTGTGTGCACAAACAGAACTCCTTTGAGTTCTGGAAAAGAGAAGTGTCAAGGGAAGACCTTCACAGGGTTACTGAACACCCTACAGGATCAACAAGGAGTGCTTGAGCAGGAAGTTGCCAGAGGACATTTCCATACTTTCAAGGAGAGAAACGGACAAAAGACAAAGAACTGTGCAAGGAGTGCACTAGGCCAACACTTGAGTGAAGTGTTGAGAGACAATCGGTTGAAGGCTTGTCAAGCATAGGAATAGGGCACAAAAAAGATCAAGACAGATAGCACCTTTGTGTGTAGAGACCCTTCAAGAGGTTGCAGAGGCCGAGAAAGAGAAGACCCTTTGAAGGATTCAAGGAGGAAAAATATTAGGAGGAGAAGTTCTTTCATGCACAGGCCCATAGCTATAAGGAGGAGCAGAAAGGCCAGGAAAACCCTTTGGAGTGTTTGAGTTTGAGGAAGCTCAGGAGGGTCAGCGATTTCAAGAACGCTAACAGAAGCTGAAGTCCTAGGCTTCGAAGTAGGGGACAAAGGTTGATGCCTTTGTTAATTGGAAAATCTTCCAAGGAAGGAAGAAGAGCACATAAGGGAGAAGCTACAACTACCGTCAGATTCCACGTAGATCGTCGATAGTCATTAGATCTGGGAGAAGGTGTGCGTGAGTTAATATCGCATATGACTTGAGTAGAGGCTCAACAAAGTCCCGAAATAGAGAACACATCGGGATTTCAGAGTTCGGGGATCATAGCATCAAGGGGTCATGTAATCGCTGCATCACAATCTCTTGATCTGTGAAGTCCCGAAGGAATCGACACTGTCCATCGCTCAGAGGATGTGTGGCGGTAATCCGAGGACCCATCAGATTTTTGGATATCGGGAGACAGAGAGGTAGGAGTTCGGGAAAGAGGAAGTCTTGAATAATGAAGTCTCAAAGACATTAGAACCGTCCATCTGCGGATGAAGCATGTCACGAGATCCTCATATTTTGGGGATTTGGGCATCGAAGAGTGGAATGGAGGAGTCTTTTGACTTCGTAACCTGTGAAGTCCCGAAGAGATCAGGGTGATCCATCTGTGGAGAATGCGTGGTAGTGATTGGGGAGCTACTGGGAGTTCATATAATGGGGGTTTGAAGGACTAAGGATAAGTGTCATTGGGGTCAAATTACCGAAACACCGAGAGTATTGGGACCATCCAATAGGAGGACACGCGGTGACGATTGAGGGATCAGGAAAATCCCTTAAAGGATTATACCAGATTTCAGCTACTGGGAGATACAAAGGACAAGAATTGGAACTCTCGACCCATGAAATCCTGAAAAGACATAAGTCGTCGGATCAGAAGAGGTTATGAGACGTTGATCCTAGTTTGGAATGGAAGACTGGTGTTTCAAGGTTCAGTATTTCAGAGTTTCGGATACCGAAAGTTTGAAGGGGAAAGGATTTGTTGCAGCCGGGATCATGAAGTCCCGAAATGCAAAAACCCGAAAGTGTTTTGAGGAATAACACCAGTCACGGGACAGGGACACATTTCGACAGTTTAGGATTCGAAATTTTAGGGATAAGGAGTTGGAACACTTCGCATCGGAAGTCCCGAAGTCGCGAAACGCGACGCATCCTTTGGAGGAGAAAGAAGCCAAGGATTTCAGGGTTTTGGGGATCGGTATTTCGGCCATCCCAAAGATGCAATCAGGACACTTGGTGACAAAAATCCCAAAGTCGTGAAGCGATGCGCCTTTATAGGTAGGTTGCGGTCATAAGGAAAAGCAGTTACATGGACCGAGATACAGGCCAAGGGATAGTCAGCGATTGAAGCTGTTTTGGGGATCGAGGAACCAAGAACCTCGACACAAGGATTCGCGAAGTCACGAAACTTGAAAGGCAATTGTTGGCTTGGACGAAGAGGTGAAGACTCTCGCCTGGTATATGTTGGAACAGGTAGGGTTTTCGAGAAAGGACCTGTCGATCGAATGATGAGGTTCTGATAGGGATCCAAAAGAGTCGCTTCAGCTCAGGGAATATTTGAAGCGATCCTATGAGAGGATCTCGGCCTAAGGGTTGCAGGTCTACGCCAGAGTAGTATCAAAGATTGACTCTGTTTTTATATTGTAGGCAGAGGAAGTGAGAGGAGAAAGAGTACTCTGATACACATAAGAGTGGTATCAGAGCTTGACTCTCTTTGTATATTGCAGGCAGAGGAAGTGAGAGGAGAAAGAGTACTCTGATACACATAAGAGTGGTATCAGAGAAGGATTTGACTTCTATAGGCGACAGAGGCAGCTTGCAGAAGAGAAGCAGAGGAAGGCAGAGTATTGAAACTCTATGGTGATTGTTCACAGCTATGTAACAATTAAGAAGACAGTTGGGAACACTGTAGGGGATGTTGGAAGCACTCAGGGTTGCAGAGTGATAGAAACAGGATTTCTAGGAGGGCAGATAGAAGGCAGGAAGATGGCTACTAAAGGCCATAGACACGATGGAAAGAAGATCCATCAGTAGCCAAGAAAAGATGAGATGGATAAAGAGCTCACCAAGATAAGAGCGAGGATGGAGTAACTTGCACTGTAGATATAGCAGGATGCAAGATCACATTGAGTGTATGAATGGCCCATGAAGACGAAGATAAAATGGCCAGTCAGGGAGATGTTGTCCAGAAGACAGCGTAGGTTGTTGAAAATGTGGCCGAGGCATGCTGAAAGCCTCAGAGATGAAGAGAAGATGGTTCATGTATGTGAGCCAGAAGCTGGGAGAAATCTCACTGGTGAGGATGAACTGAGATGAAGATATCAGAGACTGCCAAGAGGGAAGAACAAAAATTTCCAATTTCCAAGAGGGAAATGAGATGAGATCGTTGCGGGATCTCATAGACTGTCAAGAGGACAGCAGGAAAATTTCATGTTGCCAAGAGGGCAATGAGGTGAGATCACTGTGGGGTCTCATAGGCTGCCAAGAGGGCAGGACTGGAAATTCAAATTTCCAGGTGGGAAATAAGATGAGATCCAAGGATCTCATAGACTACCAAGGGGTCAGCAGAGAAATCCCATATTTCCAGGAGGGCAAGGGAGATAAGATGAGCTTAGAGCTGAGTTCATATCAGCAAGGACAACTGACAGAGAAGAAGGATAAAAAGGACATTCTGATCATTGGAGGAATTCAGATATTCCTGCCATTGAGCCCAGTTGAGGCAAGAGTCTATTTTGCAGATGCAACAACAGGGGAAAGGCATCTAGTTGTGACTGTCTAAGAAATGGAGTAGATATCAGAGGCTACCCAAGCAGAAGAAGGAAATGAGCATTCTGAGGAATGGCTCAAAATTTTCAGCCAGGAAGTTGAAACAGAGACGACTACAACATTGGAGCTTGCAATAGTAAAAGAAGAAGAAGTAGACAACATGATATTTGCTAATCTGTGTGAGCAGATTGAATCCCTGGAGAGAAGGGTGATAGTGAAAAGAATGCACATCCAATAGATGAAGTTGGAAGCAGATGCAGGAGGAGCATACTAGCCCAAGGAACAACCGGGAGAGGTTGGACTTGAGCCAACACAAAGAGATATGGAAGCAGTAGAGCTGTCACAAGGAAAGGCTGAGCATCAACTTAGTGATAGGACTACAAAGATGAACTTTGCAGTAGAGAGGACACTTAGTGCCACAGAGGATGAAGAGGATGACATGGGAGATCATGATGATCTTCCCATTTGTAGAGAAGAAATGCAGCCGAGGAGAATGCAAGAACAGAGACAGCCACAAGAGCAACTTGACGAGGTGATCAATGAGATCAGAGAGTTGTTGATCAGATCAGTAGAGAGTTCCATTGATGGGAAGCTGAGTAGAAGGGAGACAACAACAACAACAGAGAATCAGAAGTAGTAGTAGCAACAATAGAGAAGTGGAGAAGATGAACAACTCCAGAGGATTATTTGGGATCCAAGAGGATTTCAACAGTGGCGTTGGGGCACTCATGAGAAGGATATCATGAATTTCTCACAGTAGAGGAGTATGATGTAGGAGCATCAATCCCAAGCTAGCCATGCGCCAGCCAGCCAACCCACTCAGCGCATTCAAACCATGCATTCAAGGAAGAGAGATGTCAGTCCTCTCACATTTTGAATTTGACTTCAATGTAATTAATGTATGTAAGGTCATGGAGCCATAGAGCCATGCCTTTGAGAAGGCGTTAGTTAGGAGTAGCCCTAAATGTTTGTAAGGCTTAATCTAGCTCTGATCTGTACTAGACAACCCATTCAATGTAAATTTAAATGTAAATTGAATAGGGTAGGTGATATGGAGGGAAGAGCTTGAAGAGCCCCCTCATGTAAAAGATATTTTGATCTTGTTTTGAAAAAGGGGGAAGATATAGGAGAGATCTACAAGAGTTAGAGAACAGAGAGAAGGAGTCAAGACTCTGTAAAAGTCTGAGCTAGAACACATTGTAAAAAGAGGCATTTTACATTAATACAAATAACAATTTTCTGCATGTTATTATGTGGTTGTATGAATGTCTTTATGTGTTTATGATATGTTGTAGATGTATGTTAGGTATGCATTTGCAGGGACAGATAGGTTCTGCTATCTGTGGGTTCTTTGATTTTAGGTTTGGGGTTCTTTGAGGCTTCATGCCAAGAGGGTGTGACAGAATGTTGCGGGTTCTGAATGCCAGTGCATAGGTGTACTCTTGAATTTTGTGGAATTTGGGCAAGGACATGCCAGGAGGGTGCACCAGCCGAAGTCATTGGCTCAAGGAGAAACCTCAAGGTTGTTGAATACCTTGGAGGTGAGGCTGTGTAGAAGAGGACACGACAGAAGACAAAATCACTGCGAGATTTTGTGAGAGCTCTGCTAGGAGGGCATTGAGTAAGTGCATATAGTGCACAGGAGAAGGAGGTAGAACCACTGAGGGTTCTATATAGCTCTACCAGGAGGGCATTGATCAGGTGCCTGTGTGCACAAAGATAACTCCTTTGAGTTCTAGAGAAGAGAAGTGTCAAGGGAAGACCTTCACAGGGTTACTGAACACCCTACGGGCTCAGCAAGGAGTGCTTGAGCAGGAAGTTGTCAGAGGAAATTTCCATCCTTTCAAGAAGAGAAAGGGAAAAAATATAAAGACTTGTGCAAGGAGTGCACTAGACCAACACTTGAGTGAAATGTTGAGAGACAGTTGTATGAAGGCTTGTCAAGTGCAGGAACAGGGCACAAAAAAGCTCAGGACAGATAGCACCTTTGTGTTCAGAGACCCTGCAAGAGGTTGCAGAGGCCAAGAAAGAGAAGACCCTTTGAAGGATTCAAGGAGGACAAAGCTCAAGAGGAGTAGTGCTTTCATGCACAGGCCCATAGCTGTAAGGAGGAGAAAAAAGGCTAGGAAAACCCTTTGGAGGGTTTGAGTTCAAGGAAGCTCAGGAGGGTCAGCGATTTCAAGAACGCCGACATAAGCTGAAGTTGTAGGCTTCGAAGTAGGGGACAAAGGCCAAGGCCATTGATAATTGGAAAATCTTCCAAGGCAGGAAGAAGAGCGTACAAGGGAGAAGCTATAACTACCATCAGATCCCGCACAGATTGTCGATAGTCGTTAGATCTAGGAGAAGGTGAGCGTGAGTTAATCTCACATATGAGTTGAGTAGAGGGTCATCAAAGTCTCAAAATAGCGAACATATCAGGATTTTGGAGTTCGGTGATTAGAGCATCAAGGGGTCATGGAATTATTGCATCGCGATCTCCCAATCCATAAAGTCTTGAAGGAATCAAGACCTTCCATCACTCAGAGGATGCGTGGCGGTAATCTGAGGACCCATCAGAGTTTCAGATATCGAGAGATAGAGAGGTAGGAGTTCAGGAAAGAGGAAGTCTTGACTCACGAAGTCACGAAGACATCAGAATCGTCCATCTGCGGAGGGCATGTGTCACAAGATCCTTGTATTTCATGGATTCGGGCATCGAAGAGTGGAATAGAGGATTCTTTCGACTTCGCAACTTGCAAACTCCTGAAGTGATTTGGGTCATCCATCTTTGGAGGACGTGTGGCAGTGATTGGGGAGCTACCAGGAGTTCAAAGGACCAGGGATCAGTGCCATTGCGGTCAATGTCCCGAAACACCGAGAGTATCGGGACCGTCCAACAGGAGGACACGCGGTGACAATCGAGGCATCAGTAAAATCCTCGAAAGGATTATACCGGATTTCGGCTACCGGGAGATACAAAGTACAAGAATCATAACTCTTGACCCGTGAAATCCTGAAAAGACACAAGTCGTTAGATCAAAAGAGGTTATGAGTCGTTGATCCCAGTTTTTAATGGAAGACCGGCATTTAAGGGTTTGGTATTTCATAGTTTCGGATACCGGAAGTTCGAAGGGCCAAGGAGTTGTTGCAGCCGGGATCACAAAGTCTCGAAATGAGAAAACCCGAAATCGTTCTGAGGAATAGCATCGGTCACGGGACAGGGACACATTTCGGAAGTTCAGGATTCTACATTTCGACCATCCTGGGGAGAAGGAGTTGGAACACTTCGCATCAAAAGTCCCGAAGTCACAAAACATGATGCATCCTTTTGAGGAGAAAGCAACCAAGGATTTTGAGGTTTCGTGGCTCGGTATTTCAGCGATCCTGAAGATAGAATTAGGACTCTTGGCGACAGAAGTCCCGAAGTTGTGAAGTGACATGCCTTTGGAGGTAGGTTGCGGTCATGGGGAAAAGCGGTCACATGGACCAAGATGCAGGCCAAGGGCTAATCAACGATTGAAGTTGTTTTCAGTATTTTGGCCTATTGGGTTTCGGGGGATCGAGGAACCAAGAACCTCAAAAAAAGGATTCACGAAGTCACGTAACCCAAAAAGAAATTGTTGGCTTTGCCAAAGAGGTGAAGACTCTCGCTTGGTATATGTTGGAATAGGTAGGGTTTTTGAGAAAGGACCTGTGGATCAAATAATGAGTTTCTGATATGGATTTGAAAGAGTCACTTCTGTTGGCGATGGAAGTCACTCCTGGATTGCTAGCAGGAGCAGAGCCCGACGCCCATTAGTTTTATATCACAGTGGTTTTTTATGGGTGAACAAATGGACAGGGATTTGGGGAAATGTCACTCTAACTCAGAGACTGGGTCCGACATGTATGAAACAAAGGAGGTCTTGATCTAAATTCAAT